>PVKM010016751.1:0-26519 GCA_004027735.1 Carollia perspicillata
CACTCCGTCTCCCCAATTTATCATGTAAATAACTTAGTTGTGCGAGGGTCACCTCTGTAAGTCTAGCCCCGTGGAGGGCTGTAGATTAGCCTGGTGGCCCCCGAGCGTGGGCAAATGAGGGGGCTGCCCTCCCACCTCCACCTCCACCACATGCACCCTCCCGATTTACTGACGCCAGATGACCGCTCTCCAGTCGCTAGGACAAGGGGAGGCAGAAAGGTGCGTGTGGACGGCGGCTGGGGAAGCAGTTGGCTGTGGGTTGCTAGGCAAAAATAAACATCAGACACACCTCGCATTTCCTTACAACTTGGAGCCTTTCCCCAGCGTGGCCACTGGGAGAGAGACACACCTTCATTTAAGCTTGCTGCCTTGAGCAAGGGACACCTTTAATTCCTCTGATACCCAGACACTAGTCTTTCTCCCCTTCCCTTCCAAGACACCTAGAGAATCCCCCTGCCCTTTGAACTTGCTATCTACCACCTCGCGCTCCTTTGCAGACTGAAAATCTGTTTGCCCATCTCATAACCTGCGCCTTGTCGAGTATGGAGCATATGCCTCTGTCCAAAGGTCACAGAGGGAAAACTGGGCGATTCCTGATGACTTAGCTAAAAGCTATGCGGTGCACTTCCTTCCCGAGGCATGCCAAGTTTCTGAAGTTCTCCTGGGGGCGGGGTGGGGAGGGGGGCTTTGTCCATTACACTCTGCCTCGGGTATCTCCTAGCCCCCAGAGGGACCAAGTTTGCAGGCCTGAACTGTACAGATTCAAATCAGAAGAAGGTCACCTCTTGCGTGGTCCCATATCCCTGCTGTTTCCAAATTGTCACAGCAACCTCCTAGAATGATCACCCTCAGCTTTGTACACAAACCCAAAACAGAGTATTTCAAAGGTAAAGTGTAACCCTCCCAGAGTCTCCAGGGCTCCTACAGGGACATTAAGGTTAAGGGGCATTGGCAAAAGGAACGGGTGGCAAAGAATATGATTTTGTTTAGCAATATGTACCTCCCAAAAATCCTCTTGGTGATTTCTAATAACATAGAACCACACTGAAATAATCAATCCAATAATATGCCTTTAGAAGAATGGTGATCTGATTCAGCCCCAGAAAGAATATTTATCAGGGACACATGCAAATTCACTTGGGGAAACATATTTAGTGTTCAGAATTAACTAAACAAAAATGTGCTGCTCAGTAGCAAAGATGAACTTAGAACCCATTTCCTGACTCCCTGTGTAATTTCACTATGCTTTCTAATACACTGCTGTGGATTTTTAAGGACCTCACACCACTTTTTCTACTTTCCTATTCAAAACAATCATTTTCATACTATTTTCCTTTTTTAAAAATATGTACTTCATACAAATGATGTTCAAATAAAAAACTGAAGTAAAAATTTAATTGCAATATAACCTGATGCCTCTTCTCACTTAAATTAGTCTTACAATGCTTCAATAGAAGCTAAATATGCTATTGCTTTTTTCATGAATAAGAAAATTGCTGACTACTGGAAATTACAGTTTTTGAAATCCAAATTAGTTATATTAATCTGTACATTAAACATGAGGACAAGGAACACTGACATTTTTGTTTTACAAAGGGACACAAAAATCATTAACTTTAATCAAAGAAAAAAGAAGAACACATGGTTAAGGAACTTTCCTACTATATTTATTTTAAGACATGATAAGTATAATTTCCAAATATATATAGTTTATATATAGTTTCTGACCTTACGGAAAATTTTCAATTAGTCTGGTTTTGAACTATTTTAATTATAAATGGTATACTTCTCAAGATTATATTCTTACTGACAAGTATTCGTATTTACAATTACTTGGATTTCTCTCATTCTAAAAAATATTGATGACCTCACCCTAAATTAATAAGTTAATAAAAAGATGTACAAATGTCCTCCCTGAGCTTCCAAAGAGAATGAACTGGGTAAACTCTAAGAACTATTACCCTCAAACTTTATTATTCTAATGCATTATTATTAATTCATAGTGTACATTTATCTCTTTATAAACCATTTCACCAATAGCAGCATGTATAATCTTTTCAACACACAACTGGACCAAAACTGTATTTAGGTAAAATAGTAACCTTCTCAGTGTGCTCCATTCGGTTAGTAAGAAGTCTGCTCTTCGGTTCTCGCCTGTTGTAAAAACTCCATCTGTTCTATATATTTATAAAATCCATATTCATATAACAAGTATGTAGGCAGGATGTGGCAGAATTGGAGATAAAGAAACTTTGAGGAACTCAGAATGGAGGCTTGTGGAAGGAAGTTGATTTTTCACTGGGAAAACTACTGATCACAGAAAAAAAAAACTGGAAATGAACAAGAAAATTACTGGTCTCAAAACACACTCAGTCATTTAATTTCTTTATCCCAGAAACATTTACACAGAATTTAGTATGTACTAGGCCTAGGGGATATGATGAATCATCGGATGTGATGGGCTAGGCTTCAGTCTGGCAATCTATTAGCACCTCATTCTTCAAGTAAGCAATAAATAGTAAGCACTTAACATATTTTTGACATTATTAGTACTGGGGCTACACAGTTAAATAAATAATTCCTGGCTCTGGTCATTGTTACTAGAATTTGACAATCCAGGAAAGAAGACAAGACATTTAATGGTGTGATTGGGCAGAAATCAAGGCACAGGAGGGACGAGTGAACTCTACTTAAGTGGTGCCTGACATCAAAGGTACTGTGGTGTTAAAAATGCCTGAGTGTTTGCCAGACAGACAAGCCAGGCTAGGACATTCTAGGCAGAAGAGGATGAGCAGAAGCACCATGGTACAAGAAAGCACAGTGTATTCTGGGAGAAGTATAAGAAATTCAGAACAGAGGAAACCAGTGGGAGGGAGAGGTGTGTTACTACTATTTTTATAAGGTTAGTGTTATGGATGATAGCTTAAGAATTATTTGAAAACTTACCAGCTGTGGAAATGTAAAAATAAGGCACAGGTTCTCTTAAAGCAACTAGGAAAATTACTAAGGAGCTGACTCATTTTGGGTAACACAGACTTATGGGTAAGTTGTGCCTAACTTCCTTTAGGAGAATACTATTTACTGATGGTATATCCCATGTGTCCATCGCCAAGGTCCAAAAACACCTGGAGAAGAACATGAACCCAGTGACATGACATCCATGAATGTAACCTCCTCAGATCACAAGTGTCTGGACCTGTTGGTCACATTTTGGTCGGGGTACTTAACAGGCTAATTTCCTTAACCTGAAGCAAGGGAGAGTGCATTTGTCCCCTAAGGTAAGATAGATAACTGGAAAGATTAGGGAGATTGTCCAGCATTTCTTGGGGACAGACAGTTCATCCAGTTTTTCCAGCTGCATCCTACGGACAGTTAATGTTAAAAACCAGTAAGTACAGAAAAGAGAAAGCTAAATCCTGGAGGTGGCGAGCACTGTGATAAACAGCCCAGTTGGGACCACGACTCAAACGCTACCTTTGATACTGCCAGAACAAATATGAGCATGGTGCCCAGTGTGTCCAGGAGCTTCAGAGGAACAGCAGTGTCATGTCGAGGTGAGGGCCCCAGGGGCTGACCCCCAGACCGGCAATCCCATGGTATCGGACACACCATTGGCACAACTCATAGAACAGTTGCCAGTGGTGTCAGCCTCTAGGAAACGGGCCCAGGAGGCTACACTGGGAGCAAGTAGCCAGGAACAGGCTGATTCCCGGGCACCTGAAATCATCCTGAGCCCCACACCCGGTGAGGAATGAACATGTAAAAGTGATAACAAACTCTGAGAGCAACTCTCTACTGGCAAGTTTGCTGTTAAGAGAAACTGTGGTGCAATTGTGCACACCAGAGAAGAGTAGAGGGGAAGGGACCGTGACGGGTCTGGAGAATTCTGATGTCACTCTAACCAATACTAATGCTGTCTAACAGCTAAGAAGGGGCAAGTGGGAAGGAGAAAGTGTGAGCACTGAGGGCTGCACTGGCACTGCTCTGGTGTGCCTTAGCATAGATGCAATACAGACTTACTGCATGAAACTGAATTTATTTTAGGCAAAAATGGGCTAAGGGCAAACATCCACATCAAACTGTCAGGACTTCCCATAAACAATGAAAAGGGACTCAACTTCACCTTATAAATTATATGTTATAGATATCAATTCTATATTATTTTACCTAGAACTCATTTTATTTATTTCCATATAGATATAGACATATAATCAATGATCAAGTTCCTTCTGTGTGTCAGGCACTGACCTAGATATTTGGAACAAAGCAGATGAAGTCCTTGTTCCATGGATGTTTGTATTCTAGCACGAGAAGAATAACAAATAATGTTATCATATGTGGTGGAAGTACTGTAGGGAAAATGAAGTGATGTTCGAGGATAGGGAGAAATAGGAGACGATACTAAATATATTACTTAGGGTCATTAGTGAAGGCTGCCCTAATGAAGTAACATTTTAGCAGACTTGAAAGAAGTGAAAAACATGTGGAAATCTTCAGGCAGAGGGCCCAGAAAATGCAAAGGCCTTGAAGTGAAAACATATTTGGGGCAAGATAAACAAGTGGTTGGAGCAGTAAGCAGGCAAGAGGGAAGGACTGGAGATGAGATCAGAGAGATAGATAGCTAGGATCCAGGCCAGGTTAAAGACTTTGGGTTTTACTTTGATTGAGTTGGGAAACCACAGCTTAGAAGTTTGAAGATACCAAACCAAGAGTGGGAAGTTACAACTAACTCAAAAAAAAATCTTTAATGTGCGAAGGCCTTCCCTACCGCAAAAGGAATTATCTTCTGGAGGGCAGGCCCCTTGCAGTACAGGCTTCCTCCACTAGGTGAGTGTTCTGGCATCCCATCTGTATCTGTGTACCAGCTGGTGGTGTTGTGAGAGACTGTGTTCAGCTTCAGTGAATTTTTTTTGAAGACTCAATGTATTTACACACTTCATGATGGGTGATTTATAAATGCACCTGCCCATACTGCATTGTGTTCAGAAGTTTTTGACCAAAAAACAGCATGACCCCCATGTCCCACCCTCCCTATTCACCCAATCATGCCCTGAGTGACTCTCCCCGCTCCCCCGATGGAAAAAGTCCTCAAAGGGAAACATTTTTCCAATGTGGAAAAGGTGAAAAAAAAAAAAAAAACAGCAGAGCACTAAAAGGCATCAAAATCAATGAGTTCAAAAACTGTTTTGAGCAGTAGAAAAAAATGTCTCAATAGGTGTACTGCATCAAATGGAGACTACTTTGAACATGACTATTTGTTTTGTAGTACATGCAACTTATTCCAAGCTTTTTTTATATCTGAAGTATAAACATGTAAAAATAAATACCCAATTTTTTATAAATAAATTCCAAGTTTTTGGGGTCCCCCATCATATAAGCATTTTTAGACATTTTCTAATTTATATTATTATACTAAGCACTGTGGGAAGTAAGAAGCAAGCACAAGCCATGGTCTCAATTCTCAAAGGAGCTTTCAGTCCAGCTTGGGAGGAAGCTCATACCCCAGGAAACATTTCAACCGCACAGTAAAGAGCGTGTGCAGCCTGTTTTCCTGTTGCTCCCTCAGATCACCCTGGAAATCCTGCTCTGTGTCACAGAGGCTTTACAGACGACATCAGCGCTAGCTGAATTTAGCCAACCAAAGGTCCTGGCAAGAGACTTAAGGGCTCAAAGACAATAAGGTCAAGCTATTTATATCTCTGGCTCCCCCCTCCCCATGCCAGCTTGCCACAGATTGTCTATGTCCTTTCACTGAAGACCTCAGCTCCTGTCAGGGAGGCCTGTCCTGCAGCTATGGCTACTCTCTTGGAGTCCTGGACACCATTCAGTCCCTTTGCTCCTTCAGGCCTGGAAGTGGTCAGGGTTTCTCGCTGTTGCTAGGTCTGTGGTGCTCCATTTTCCTTGCTGATTTCTCATCACTGTACCCATATTCTTGTACATAGTCCTTTAGTAAAACTCTGTGCCATGTTTTTGCTGCCAGATACTGACTGATACAGAGGAACATATATTTATATATAAGTGTAGGTTATGGAATTCAAATACCGTTGAACTCTAGAGGGCTAAGAGAATCTGTGTTTGTTGGAAGGATCAGAGTGGGGTTCCCGGAATAGGTAGAATTTGATCTGGGCCTCAAAAAATGGACAGACTCCTTTTAAGCCAAAGAAAAGGCACTCGGGCTGAGGGAACAATGTGTGTAAAGGCAGAGAAGTGGGAATAAGCAGCAGCAGCCCCTAGACTAGCGATGGGAACTCAGGAGGACTAGAAAACAGGGTGGTGGGGGGTGGAGTGGGTTGCTAGGTCATGCACGGCAATGAAAGCCAGAGAGAGGAGTTTCCACTGTGTGTGGATGGAAACAGTGACCACTGGAGAATTCTGAGCACTGAGTTGACCTGAGGAAAGTGCTAAGAAGGAACATAGATCAATTTAGATGCAGAGTGTTAGAGAGAGTGGAGTGGGAAGGAGCAGAGACAGAAAAGGCTGGTTTGGAGGTGGTTTCCAGAAGCAGCAGAGAGTGGCACCACAGGGAGGCAGGGGCACAAATGGCTCTAGTTGATGTTCTCTCTAGAGACAAAGAGAGGGGCCTCTGAAGGGAGGAGAGACCAGAAGTAATGGAAGGGCCAGATGTGTTTCTTGCTACCTTTGGGTTTCAGAAGTGTACACAATTCTTAAAGCTGCTTATCTAGGCATTTTGCAATAAAGCTCATTAAAATAATCAGCTAAAATGAGACATAATTAAAAGATAATAACAGGTCATGAAAACTTGGAATCCAAAAAGTTCCCCTATCAGGTCTTTCCCCAGTGGTCTGTAGACAGGATTTATCAGTCACGCAGGGAGAAAATTAGGTATTAAAAATGAATAAGTAGTGCACACTAGAGCCCAGTTTTATTAACTGATGTTTCATCTATGGAGAGGATTGGTGCACTGGCTTCTGACTGCTGTTGTGTACAGAATGTGTTAAATTTAAACTAAGGGGTCTGGGACATTACATTAAACTGCAAATATCTGAAGATGCCCTCCCTTTATTAACTTGCTTTTATTTGTTTATTTTAGATTTTATGTATTTATTTTTAGACAGAGGGGAGAAGAGGGAGAGAAACATCAATGTATGAGGGAAACATCTATTGGCTGCCTTTCATATGCATCCCAGCTGGGGACCAAACCTGCAGCCCAGGCATGTGCCCTGACCAGGAATTGAACCAGCAACCTTTCACTTGTGGGACATCGCCCAACCTACTGAGCCACACCAGTCAGGGCTCATTATCTTGCTTTTAAAGAGATGTTATAAAGAAATGAAGGAGAGGCACATCAACAGGATCTGAAATGATCCATGCCTTGGTTCCCTAGGCAGCCCTGAGTGCTGAGGTCCCAAACAACTTGGAGATATGAGCCAGTCCTGTATCTTTGGGCCCTCTGGCTCTAAGTCCAGGCCAAGGACTGGCTCCCTGGGCCAGGTTCACACATGCAATGTTTGGTCTTGCACAGATATGGGTTTGATATAAGGAAAGTTCAGAAGAGTCTGGTACAATATAGCCCTGCTCAGCAGGAAACCCAAAGATGCTAAACTGACTCTGGCTCTGAGGGTTTCAGAGCCCTGGCTTAGATGGAAAGAATGCAGCAGGGGTATAAGGCTAAGGGACTCTCCCAAAGAGTAATGATGGCCTTGGTAACACCTTTGCTGTCTGAGTACCCTCAAAAAAGAGCTACTTCTTATATAAGGCACTTATCTATTTAGGTAGTAACCTGAGAACTTTGCCCATGTAAACTAATGCAATTTTCACAGTCTTCCTGGGAATATTAGTCCCATTTTAGAGATGAGGAAACTGAAGCATAAAGAGGTTAACTAACTTGTGCAAGGTCACACCGCTGATACATGCCAAAGCAAGTACTCTGGCTCTCGACTCTAAGCAGTGGCTGCTTTCAGCACTAGGTCAGAGATTTCACCAGGTCACCACCAAGATCATCTTAAATCTCATTAGTACCATCAATAATGTTTCATGTCACAAAATGAACTTTCAGGGAAGCCTTTCATGTTTATAAGATTGTTCAGCTCTCTGGTTATCCTCAGTAACCTAATACCAGGGAAAACTTAGTTCATAAATAAGAATTGTGAGATAAAAACGGCTAAGTAGTCCTGGCTGGTGTGGCTCAGTGGATTGAGTGCCGGTCTGCAAACCAAAGGGTCACTGGTTCAATTCCCAGTCAGAGCACATGCCTGGGTTGCAGGCCAGGTTCCCAGTAGGGGGTGCACAAGAAGCAACCACACACTAATCTTTCTCTCCCTTTCTCCCTCCCTTCCCCTCTGTCTAAAAAATAATGATTTTTTTAAAGGGCTAAGTGCTACCACGGCCAGAGCTCAGAATCCAGATTTTTCAATTGCTGATGAATTTGCTGTTTCCCCCTCCCAAACCAAGTTATTATAAAATTTCCTCCATTCCAGAGATGAAGGAATAGGTATTCCTAAAAGCACATGCCACATAATGGGGAAGTTTTGACATGTTGGGACTTAGGGGACAGTTCTTACTATGGCTTCCCAAGGTGATTTGACTGGTCTTCACTAAAGACCAGAATTGAACTTATCAAGATTTTAAAAAGTACAAACACAAATTATTTCTCCTCCATCCTGTGAGACCTGAGAACTAAGAAGGGCTCCTGGTGGCTACTCTGAAGAGTCACCCTAAGACCACCTGCCTCTGTACTGCTAAACTGCCTTTCTGCACTGTCATCTGGGCCAGCCTTTATAAAGGAGTTCCTGGAGTCCCATTATACAACCAACAGGACTGAGCCTTTTCTCATCCAATGGGAGCTATGTAGCTCTGACCAATCACTGTCACTCTATTCTGACCAATCAGGGGCCAGGGATGGGACTTGCTCTCTATATAAGCCAGCTCCCTGCTGGCTGGGAGAGCTTCCTTTCCACTTAATGCTGAAGGCTATGTGTCCCTAGCTGGAGTTGAAACATCTAAGAAATCTCACAGGAGCAGAGTGGAGCAGACTAGTGCAGACTAGCGGGACAGGGCGGAGTGGATCATCACCAGTGGAGCTGTCAAGTTGAAGAGGGACATGTCACTAGGGAAGCTTCACAGCCCTGCTATTTTCACAGCAGCAGCAGCAGCTCTGGAGCATGACAGAGCTGTTCCACAGCAGTGCTGTTTTCACAGCCATGCTGTACTACCGTCAAACTGCACTAAATAAAGTTTCCTTCACTGCATCTCAAATTGGGGATTCCTGTTGGTGTTTGAATTGTCACCAATGGTCATCAGTTGACAATCCTATTCTAGTAAATCAGCTACTCTGCCTCAAGCAAATGGAAAAGAGGAGGAACCTATGGCAGTAGAAGTAGGTCCTCTCAACCAATATGGCCAACCCATGGTGGTAGCTTGATCACCCTAGATCCTTGAGGAGCTGCTTTCCATTAAATCTTACATTTATGCATATCTACACTCCTAGCTTGCAGTCCAGGTTGACAATGAGCTGGGCTGACAATCATTAAGATAGTGTAAATCATCAGTAGAGAGTCTAAGCCTGAAACCTCCTGTTGTCTTCAACTGGCTTGGCAAAGGCAAGAGAAATCATTTTTGGTGATTGAATAATTTTGGATATTGTTGTTAAATAGTCCTGAATAATTTTTAACACTTTAGTATTCCAAAATATCTGAGTGAGGAAAGGCCATTTTAACTATCATTGTGTTAGTTATCTATCATAAGATGATACTGGACAGGCCCACTATTCACACAGCAATGTTCTCTAGCAAAGGTTTTCAAATACAAAAACTCTAAAAACCTGTAAGCAAACACTGGTATTTAGCTCATGTGCAGGTGATCTCTTGATTGGCATCTCCAACTGGCACAAATAATAAAAATTAGCCAAAAAAAGTAACTACCAGTGGACAGATAGTAACAGATATAAAGACGAGATTTAGAATTTGTTATGTGGTTAGTAAAAAAAGGATTGATTTTGAAGAAGGAAAAAATAGTCTTCTTATGATCTGGAAGGGACAAAAATAAAGTAACTGACAGGCTAGAGAGAACAATGCTTTAAAAGAACAGCAAAGGAAAAACAAATTATAGTGCAGGTAAGAATGAAGAGGAAGAAAATGGGGGTAGACAGTGAGTGAGAATAAAGGAGGAGGAGAGGAAGAAACCATATAGACATGTTTATAAGGAATGAGAGGGACATGATGTAAAGGAGAGGTGATGCTAAACATGGGATAAAGGTGAGAGAACAAAACACAGATGTAGGACTAGAATGCTAGAATGGAATGTTCTTATAATACTCATGATTCAGCCTGGTGCTTACCTTACCTAAAGCTTCTTTCTGCTTCTTTGCCTCTTTCCATTTAGATCTCTTTGTGTTCTCACTCTCATTGGGATGTCCCATTCCAGTCAGTTTTCCCTTCTCCCTCCTCTTCTACCAGTGTTTTACTATCCTTTCTTCTTTGCCTAATCCACAGTCAGTGAGGAACCTGCCAAAGATTTCATATAATATGTACTTCAGAAAAAAGAATTCCTTGATTGCTTTACCCTTGACCTATATTTCAAGCTCTGTGCTGTTTTGTTTGATCCACTTCCTTGACTCCTCACACAAGCCAATGAGACAGGTATGTTATCATCCTGGTTTTAGAGACAAGGAAACGGAGCCTCTGAATGGTTAAGTGACTTGTTGGTTATGGGCAGTGACAAAGAAATCTGGCATCAAAGCTCACTCTTATGCATCCGGAACAGATTGCCCAAACAGTGCCATCTGACCTACCTTCAGCTTCTGTGGTGGTACATCTGCATTCCCCTCATTGGCTGGGCAGTGGAAAGAAAGAAGGATCCCCTCTGTAGAAGTCCTGCCATCAGCAGGCTCAACTTGAACCAAGCCCAGGGTCTCTTCTTCTTTTGGTCTATGTCTGTTCCCATGGTTCTACTTTCCAGCTGGGCCTCTATTTCGCCTTCCCTCATATGCGTCTATCTTTGTTGAACAGAATTGCTTCCTCTAACTACTGAGCTATTAAGAAAACATCATGGGGGCGGGGAGAAGCAAGACCCAGGGGATTTGTGCAAAGAAATGCTCTATCAAGTATGTGAACTGGTATAGAATTACACATTGCTGGTGTGCTTCACATCATATTTGTAAATGGGAATGTTTGCTGATAATCTAACTTGATAGAGAAAGATTATCCAACACCAAGAAATTACTGTCTCTTTCAGATCTTTGAAACAACAACAACAAAAAATATGTACAACATTGAATTTAGTGAGTCTTTCCTTCCTAAGCTGTGAAAATGAACATAATCTTTTAATGAAAGCACCCCTTTATCTAGAGCTGTTGTGATTTGAGAACAGAGATCCCATTAGGTGACTAAATATTCAAAACCCACAGAATTAAGCAAGAAAATAAATACAGTGACCCATTCAAAGTAATATTTTATAACCTGATAAGGCAATTAACAAGAGAAAGACAACTCTCCCCACTTAAAAAAAATAAAATAAAAGGAATTTCAAATGGAGCTAACCTGTGGGAAAGAATGTCTAAAGGGACCGTACATGAAGAGTAAGTCAGAGAGAAACAATATCCTGAAATAGTACATTCTTTTACTAAGCACCAAATAAATCACTGAGAAGCCACAGGGCTAGCTGACACCTACACCAGAGCCCACAGCAGAGTGAGAACTTCCCTATTTGTGTGAAGCACCAAATTTTCACCAGCAGCTTCCAACTTTAGGCTTACCCCTTCTAGTCCTATGTCAGCAAATGTCCCCAAATTTTGCAAAGTAAGACCTGCTAAATTTATGGATAAGTGCCCAAGAAAATTTCATCAGCTTCCCTTGAGCCAAGCTCATTCAACCTTGCTTTTTCCTCCAAACCTTTTGACACATCTTTTCCCTACGTCATTAAATGTTTTCCTGAAAGGATTTGGAATTATCTATAAAATGGGGGTGTGGGTAAAGTTAACTAAAATGGTACTTCCTCTATAAATTCAGTCATTTTCTATTTTCATCTCAAGTAATAGATGATTTTTGAAATTCCCTAGGGCGAAAAAAAACCCTGAAGACATTTTGATTTGTCACTGGCTAGACCATGTGAAAAGTCATTTCAAGACTTTATCTGCAACTCTCACTGACCTGGGAATTGGAGGTAGCCCTAGGCAGAACTGAATGACACTCTCATTCCTCTAGGTCATCCGTTTTCCAGATTTCTGAAGCTCCTGCTTTATGGTCTCACTGTCTCAGTTCCTTGCCCTTGTTAGAAAAAAAAGTCACTCTTCCACCCACAGTGCTAGTTAATAAGAGTTTTAAGATATTGCCCCACTCTAGGAATATCTGTTGTCTCAATTATTTTAGAAAACAAAATTATGGGGAGATCCAAGATGGTGGAGGAGTGAGTGGAAGTCACATCATCCTCCTCCCAGGACCAATCTGGAATTACAACTAAATCATGGAGAAATCATCCAGAGCAAACAACTAAACGATAGTGAGAGAGAAGACATATAACCACGGACAGACAGAAGAAACAGCTTCGGCATAACCTGACTGGAAAGGAGTGCAGTGGAGATGTGAGAGGGCTGGCTGGGTGCCCACAGGAGGCAGCTGAAATGCCAGAGGGATATTTAAGGAGCAGGTTGGACCCTCTGAGAAGTGTGGGGTCTAAACCCTAAGCTGGTATCTCCAGCCTAGAGCGCCAGAGCCTGTAAAGTACACAGATAACATCCAGCTGCAGAAAAGGGGCAGGATTTCTCTCAGCCAGAGAGTGACGACTGGAGACACAAAGGGCCGTTTAAAGGGCCAACACACAAATTTTCATTTGCAGCCACTTACCCTGGACTCTGGCAAAAGGGGGAGGGGACAGAGTGGACTAGAGACACTTGAGGAGAGACTGGAGATAGAAGCTTTGGGGAGAGAACTAAGGGAGTGGCCCCCAGGATCCCAGTGCTGAGTCATCCCCCATACTGCAGCAGCCATCTTGCTCAGGCAGACCACTCCACTCCCCTCCCCTCCGAGTGACAGCAGCCTGAGGGGAAGCATTAGCCTTGCCCCCAGGAGGGACTGTGCCCCAGCCCATGATGTTTAAGCCTGACTGCTGAGTTCAGAGTGACTAGATTAACAACTGAAGGAGACAGCCACAGATTGTAGATCTCTGGAAGTCTCCAACAGGCTGCCTAAGGCCAGACTGGGACATCTCCTGACATCACCAGAGGTAGATCCAGAATAAAAAACAGTGGTAAATACTAGAGGCTACCAAGATGAAATCCACTGTGGTCTTCTCCATAATCTGCAATATTTTCTTTCTTGATAGCTTTTGAACATTCATTTATTGTCCTTCATGTTTGTGCATATTAAGACACTAGATTTTATATTGTAGTTTATTTCAATTCATATATTTTGCTCCTGCCTTCTCTTATCCCATTTTACCTTCTTTCCTCTTACTATTTTTGTTTTCTCCCTTGCTACAATTTGCCTCCATTCTACACTCTTACTATTTCTCCCCCACCCAGCCTCTCAAAACCAATTTTCTTGTCAATGGTCATCTTATATTCTTTTTCCTGCTCTTAAAATACCCACATTATCTCTCCACCTTTAGCAATCTTTGCTCGTTGGTTTTGGATAGGGTAGTTATTGTTGCATTATTTCAATTTTATCTCTAGATCTTCACTAATTTTATATTTCATATCTCAAACTTTACCATTACACTCTTTTTTTATCTCAAATTTTAATTTTTCCCTGTCTTTGCTGGTTTTTGTTTTTCTTAGTATTCCATCTCCCTCTATTATCTCAAAATCACTCCCCTTTCCTATAAACATCTCTTAAGCTTTTCTTTCTTTCTCTTTTTCCTCTTATTTCCATCCCACCTATATAAATTTTAGCTCGTTTGTTGTTGCTAGTGCTGTGGTGGATCTTTTTCTCCAATCTGATTACTATCTTTTTATTATTTATTTACTTTTTCCCCTTTTATTCTCTATCTCACTTTTTTATTTTTTAAATTTTTGTTTAAGCCTCATAACATATGTTTCTCTTCTCTTACTTCATTCCACCTTCTTCATTCCCTTTTTTATTTATGATGTACATTTTACTTTCTCTCTTTGCATTTCTCTGATTCCCTATTCTTATTAGTGCTTCTCCCTCTACCCTCTCAAAATCATTTTTATTTCAGTAGGCCATCTCATATTCACTCTCCTTTCTGACAATAGTCTTAATCTCCTTACACCCTTATTAATACAGGTTTATTTGCTGTTGATAGTGGGATTGCTGGGGTAGAGTTATTTTTGTGGGTGTGGGCTTGCTTCCTGGGCTTTGTGGTTTTGTTCTGGCAGCACCTGAACAACAGTGTACAAGAAGTGGTGGGTGGGGTGACCTTCAGTCAACCAACTGGTGGGAAGGACCCACCAAAGAATGACCCAACAATAATCAAAACCCAGTTATATCCAGAGAGCCAGCACAAAAAAACGTAAAGGGCATCCAAAACCATCAAGTTCAGGAGCTCAAGGAGACTGTACCACTGAATCATATAGGTCTCCTACCATAGAAGTTCACACCACAAAGACAGGGAGTCAAAACAGATCAATTTAAGAAGCAGAAACAAACAAGAAGATTCTCCCCTAAAATGGGGAAACAAATAACACTCAATCAAAAGGAAAGGGGGAATCCCCAGAAAGAGTGCTAAATGAAATATAGGAAAGTAAGCTATCAGATATTGAGTTCAAAACTATGGTTATAAGAAAGCTCAATGAGCTCAGTGAGAATTACAAAAAAATACAGGAAGCTACAAGGAAGTTACTGAGAACTACATCAACATGAAAAAGGACATAGAAACTATCAATAAGAGCCAGGAGGAAATGAAGAATACAATTTCTGAATTGAAGAAGAGAATAGAAGGAATCAACAGCAGGCTAGATGAAGCAAATAATTGAATCAGTGAGCTGGAGGACAAGGTAAAAAAAAAGAAAGAGCAAGAAAAGGAAAAGAGACTCAGAAAGAACAAAGAGCTGTTAAGGGAACTGCAAAACAACATGAAATATATAAGATATATATTTCTTGATAATATATAAGAAGAAGAGGAGCAAGGGATGAAAAACCTGTTTGAAAAAGTAATGATGAAAACTTCCCCAATTTGATGATAGAAAAAGTCACACAAGTCCAGGGGTCATAGAGGGTCCTAATCAAGATGAACCCAAAGAGGCCCACTCCAAGACACATCATAATTAAAATAGCAAAATTCAAAGACAAAGAAAGAATCTTAAAGGCAGCAAGGGAGAAACAAAAAGTAATAACACACAAGGGATTTCCGATAAGGCTAGCAGCTGACTTCTCAATGGAAATGCTCCAAGGCAGAAGGGAATGGCAAGAAATATTCCAAGTAATAAAAACCAAGGACCTGCAACCAGGACTACTACCCAGCAAGGCTCTCATTTAAAATGGGAGGTGAAATAAGGATTTTCCCAGACAAAAGAAGGCTAAAAGAATACACCTCCACCAAACCAGCACTGCAAGACATGCTAAAGGGACTGGTTTAGAAGATGAAGGAAAAGACTAAGAGAGAGAGGAACACAGGTACAAAGGGGAAAACTGGCAGTGAATACAATCAGAAATGAAAGAAGAGAAATTAAAGCAGATACCACAGAAATACAAAGGATTGTAAGAAATTACCACAAAAAACTATATGCCAAGAAATTTGAAAACCTGGGTGAAATGGACAACTTTCTAGAAACACATAATCTTCAAAACTGAATAAAAAAGAAGCAGAAAGCCTGAATAGACCAATAAAAGCTAGTGAAATTGAAGCAGTAATCAAAAAAATTCCAGCACACAAAAGCCCTGGACTGACAGTTTCACAGAATTTTACAAAACATTTAAAGAAGATCTAACCCATCCTTCTCAAACTGTTCTAAAAAATCCAAGAAGAGGGAAGACTCCCAAACTCTTGATGAGGCCAACATCATCCTAATCCCAACATGAATTAAAGGCACAACAAAGAAAGAAATCTATAGAGCAATATCACTTATGAACATAGACAATAAAATGCTCAACAAAATATTGGCAAACTGTATGCAGCAATACATTAATAAGATCATACCCAATAATCAAGTGGGATTCATCCCAGGGATCCAAGTATGGTGCAATATTTGCAAATCAATAAAAGTAATACACAGTATATACACAAGGAAAGAGAAAAATCACATGATGATATCAATAGATGCAGAAAAAGCATTTGATAAGGTACAGCACCCATTTATGATAAAAACACTCAGCAAAGTGGGAGTAGAGGGAGCATACCTCAACATAGTAAAGGCCATATAGAGAAATCTACAGCCAACATTATACTCAATGGGCAAAAACTGAAAGCTTTCCCACTGAGATCAGGAACAAGGCAAGGGTGTCTGCTTCCACCACTTCTACTCAACATAGTACTGGAAGTTCTAGCCATAATGATCAGACAAGAAAGAGAAATAAAAGGCATCCAAATTGGAAAGGAGGAAGCAAAACTGTCATTGTTTGTAGATGACATGATAGTATACATAGAAAACTCTACAGACTCCACCAAAAGATCTACTCAACCTAGTAAGTGAATTTGGCAAAACAGTGGATACAAAGTCAATATTCAGATATCAAAGGCATTTTTGTACAATAACAATGAAATATCAGAAACAGAAATTAGGGGAAAATTCCATTTGATATAGCAACAAAAAATAAAGTACCTAGGAATGAATGAATCTAACCAAGGAGGTAAAAGACCTATACTCAGAAAACTACACAACACTGAAGAAAGAAATTAAGAAAGACACAAACAAATGGAAGCATGTACCATGTTCATGGAATGGAAGAATCAACATCATCAAAATGTCCATACTACCCAATGCAATTTATAGATTCAACACAATCCCTATTAAAATATTTATGACATATTTCACAGATAAAGAACAAACATTTCAAAAATTTATATGGAAACTTAAATGACCCCAAATAGCTTCAGCAATTTTGAGAAAGAAGATCAAACTAGGAGAGATCAGAGTACCTGATATCAAACTATACTACAAGGCCACTGTAATCAAAACAGTTTGGTACTGGCATAAGAACAGACACATAGATCAATGGAACAAAATAAAGAGCCCAGAAATAAACCCATGTCTATATGATCAATTAATATTTGACAAAGGAAGCAGGAGGATAAAGTGAAGTAAAAATAACCTGTTCAACAAACAGTGTTGGAAGATCTGAACAGCTACATGTAAAAAAAAAAAATTAAACTCGATCACCAACTTACACCATACACAAAAATAAACTCAAGATGTATAAAAGACTTAAATATAAGTCATGATATCATAAAAGTCCTAGAGGAAAATATAGGCAGGAAAATTTCATATATTCCAGGCAGCAATATTTTCATTGATATGTCCCCTAGAGCAAAGAATAAACAAATGGGACTATACCATATTAAAAAGCTTCTGCATGGCTAAAGAAAACATCAGCAAAATGAATAGGGAACAAATCATATAGGAAAAGGTATTCACCAATGATACCTCCGACAAGGGCTTGATCTCCAAAATATATAAAGAACTCACATGACTCCACACCAGGAAGACAAACAAACCAATGAAAAAAATGAGCAAAGGACTTAAACAGACCTGAACTTCTCCAAGGAGGACATACAGAGGGCCCAGACATATGTGAAAGGATGCTCATCATCACTAGCCATCAGGGAGATGCAAATTAAAACCACAAAGAGATACTACCTCATACTGGTCAGAATGGTCATCATAAATCAACAAACAAGTACTGACAAGGTTGTGGAGAAATGGGAACTCTAGTACACTGTTGGTGGGAATGCAGACTGGTGTGGCCACTGTGGAAAACAGTATGGAATTTCCTCAAAAAACTAAAAATGGAACTGTCTTTTGACCCAGTAATTCCACTGCTGGCATTATACCCTAAAAATCCTGAAACACCAGTTCAAAAGAACCTATGCACCCCAATGTTCATAGCAGCATTATTTACAATGGCCAAGTGCTAGAAACAGCCTAAATGTTCATCTGGAAATGAGTGGATCAAAAAACTGCTACATTTACACAGTGGAGTACTATGCAGCAGAAAGAAGCAACTCCTACCTTTCTTAACACATGGATGGAACTAGAGAGTATTCTATAAGCCAGACAGTAAAAGGCAAATACCATGATCTCACCTATCAGTGGAACCTAATCAACAAAACAAATAAGTGAGCAAAACAGAACCAGAGATATGGAAATTAAGAACAAACTGACAGTGACCAGAGAGGAGGGGGGAGGTAGGAAACAGGGAAAGAAGGGAAAGGGTCAAGTCAAGGAACATATATAAAGGACCATGGACAAAGACAACAGGAGGTAGGGGAGGTTGAATATGAGAGGCAGGGATTGGTAGGGAAGGGGAGAGTAATGGGGGGAAATTGGGACAACAGTAATTAACAACATAAAAAATCAAAATTATGAAGACCTTCCCCTCTCTCCCAGATCTATCTGTGTAAGTAGAAATGAAGCCACCATAGGGCAAGAGTCTCTTAGAAAATTTCCTTGGAAGATTGAAGTCTTCCCTGACCCCTCTCAAATCAGAGCAGCCTACCTTAGAGGTTATCACAAGAGCCTACTAGATTGAGTTTAAGCATTTCCCCAGATCTATCCGATCATCTAGGATCCTTGCCTTTCAACGAAGATTTATTTATAGAATGATGGAAATAATGACTTATAGAAAAGACTACGAAGACTAGCCTTAATCATAATGAAAATCTGTCCTTCCACTTGTTTGTTCTCATCAGAACTAGTCCTTCCCTACCAGCTTGTATATATTCTGAAGCTGAACATCCTTTAAAACATTCCAGAAGAATCTTGCAAAATGTCAATCTATTTTGGAAGCAGCAGAGCCTGACTGCCTCATTCTGCATCACAGTTAATTTAATGTAGACTTAACTTTACTTTGAGATTTATGAAAAATAGTAACAAAAGTCAGTAACTTTATTTTTTTAAATCCTGAAAAGGTAAGCCATTCTTTTTATTATTATTATTCTGTTTTCACTCTTTCATATTTGAATATTAAGACTTCATATTGAAACAGAAAATTCAAGTCATATACACAAACAAATGGTTTCTACTGTGTAGGATAAATAATTGTTGTAACTAGGCAGGCATTTAATGGCTCAGTTTAGTCAATAATTAAAACTATTTGTATGTAAATGGCAAAGTTGGAAGATTAGAAGTGGGGTCCCACATACCAAAAGCAGCTTCCAGGTATATTTTGTTTGGCTTACATAGTGCTTTTTGAAATGTGAGCTAAATACCAATATTTAAAAATCAGATTTCAGATGACTATCTGGATTTTTCATTTTTTCTGGAAACAAGGCAAGATGTGGCTGTACTGTGCTCCCAGTCCTGCCTGACAAGGAAGTACCCCGACTCCCTTTGGGAGGAAACCTGTGCCCTGCCGATCGCCGCAGGCCCCGCCACTTCCTGTTATTGTGCACGTGTGAGAGAGGTTGGCTTTACTCATCAATGTTTACCTGCCTTTCTCCAGCAGGCATTTGGGTTTTCATCCTCGACTTTGAGTTCTGTATTTCCTGAAATTTCCTCACGCCATTCCTGTTGCTCCAGATTTACCCCTACACTTCTTCCCTTTCATTTCCATGCTCCACTTCTTGGTGCCACTGCCGTGCCTGCCAAGGTCAGTTGCCATGTGGGTATTCATGCCGCGGTCTTTCAAGCTAGTTTTGTTCAAACATACATATCTGGCACAAGAAACATTGTTTTGTCTTGTGCTTGAAAATGAAACCAATTTTCACTTATTACCAAAGAGTGTGAAGACCCCTAAAACCACTGCTATTTGAGACCTAACTGCAGTTAAACTTGCACGGTTTTGCTCTTTGACGACTTGTGCAGCTGCTGTGGACACAGTCAGCTCCATTTTAGGGCTCTTTCTATAAGCACACAAATTCTTACTTTTAGCAGTGTGCTGTCTCTAGAAGCAGTGCTAAGGTTCTGAACTTCTTAGAGAAGTTCATAAACATGTTTTACACTAAGTAGCAATTCAAATGTGTCATTACTATAAAAAGCACTTAGCTGTCAGGAATGCATTCAGGACACGGAAGAATCATAAAGCAAACTGCTTATTCAACATTACTGCTTAGATATCTAGAAAATAGGTATCTTGAACTTAGTGTGTCTAATATTGCAGGTCTGAGCTGCACCTCCCCAAACCTTTATTTTTTAAAATCTCATCTTGTCCCCTGTCTCAGCAAATGGCAACTCCAGGCTTTCAATGGCTCAGACTAAAACCTTGGAGTCATTCTTCATTTCTATCTTGCCCTTACACCTCACATTCCATCCACCTGCAAATCCTGTTGGTTATACATTTAAAAAAGCCCAGAACCTATCCAGTTCTCCTACTACCACTAATATCAACATAATCAAAGGCACCATGATCTTTTCACCTGAATTACAGACATAGCCTCTTACCTAGTCTCCCTCGCCCCCTTTAGTCAACATAACAGTGATACTATTTCAAAGGTAAGTAAGATCATGTCACTCCTGAAACTCCCCCAAGTTCCCCATTAGGCAGATCAAAAGCTGAAATCCTTAGAGTAGTGAAGAGCGTCTATATGATTTGCATGCTTCCCTTCATGTCCTTATGTCTCTAAACTAACGTCGGGTCCCACCTGCCTTGCTCACTTGACTCCAGCCCCACTGGCACTACTGCTGTTCCTCAACTATATCATGCATGCCCCGCCTCAGAGCTTCTGCATCTCTTGGATCATCTGCCTGAAATGCTCTTCCTGTAGAAAGTCCTTATCTCTTTGGGGTCCTTACTAAACCTGCTTAGTGAGGTCTGCCCTGACTACCTTATTTACAGAGTTTTCTCTTTGTCTTATTATGTATTCTATTCACTTGTTATCTCTTAGTTCCCTTCACAGTGTATATGCTCCAAAACGTATGCTTTATGAGGGCAGGGACTTTTGTCATTCTTTTTTCCATTGCTGTTTTTCAGTACCTAGAGCAGCACTGGAGACGTAATTGTTCCTCAGTAAATATTTGATGAACGAAGTAGGTAGAAATGGCATCAATCTAAACTTTTCTCTTTTCAGCATTAGGGTCTGCAACGAATGCATGCTTCCAATCATGAGCATATGCATGTGATCTTCAAAAGGACAGAGACCAAAATGAAAGTTTTCTTACATTTTCTAGACATGACAAACAACTCCTGGTTTATCAAAGCAAATCCTTACTGCTGAATTCCAAACATGTGAACCTTAATCGTAGCTACCATTTCAAGTTAAGTCCCTCTAAGAGTAAATATGGTTGCTTGCTCTTGTCTACTGCAGGGAGCACACCAATGCATCTTAAGTAAGGCCGTTGGGGAGGCCTGTTTAGAGGCCTGTTTCTGGATCTGAGTTCCACTCTGTTAATTCAGCGACATCATTGACTTCTGCATTTGCTTTGTTAAATTACTTAAACAAGGAGCCCATTAGACTGATGTGTCCTGAATGCCTTAGTAGCCTGCACATATAAATAAGCCAAAATCTTACCCTGTAAGTCCATCAAAATTAAGAAATCCAACCTAAGGACACCTAAGCACAAATAGCCAAATAGGCTTTCCCAAATTAAGTAAATAATTAAGCTATAGCCAGTCAGATAATTTCCTTGCTTTGCTTCTGCATTTTTTTTACTAAAGGTCTTTTCCTAGCTCCCGTCAGTGTGGGTGTGTTACCTGGCAGGGGCCTGGCCCTGCGTGGCTCTGCCTAAGGCTCGCTGCAGTGTGTGGGTTCTTGACTTCACATAGGAAAGATTTCAAAACTCGAGTCCAGGTGACTATAAGGATACATTTATTAAACCTGGGGACAATGAAACAAGGAAGGGCTTAGAATAGAGGAAGGGCCTAGGCTGGGCTGCCTTAGCTCACTGGGAGGTGAGCTCTCAGTGAAAAGGGGGCTCTGGGGACAGGGTCAGAGGATTAGCCTGGGACAAGCTGCCAACTGCCCATTGCCTTAGACTTTAGGAGATGTGTGTCTGTGGGGGAAGAAGAGGAGAAAGAGAGCTGCTCCCCAGAGGGAGAGCACAGGCTGGGTCCTTTGTCTTTAGACTTTTCTCTCTCTTATAGGCAGGAACCTTAGGGGAGTTCTCAGGGGAGGGTTTCAGAAGAATATTCATCAGTTCCCCAGGTGTCCTGTCAGGGTCATGGTCTCCTCTGATTGGTCAGTGGCAGGGCAGGGCATCTTTAGTCATTGCAGTTGGTTCTGGTGTTGCTCACCTGGTTTTGCTGCTTTTCTGGGCCTGGAGCTGAAACACAACTGAAGCCTGGACATTTTCTCCAGGGAAGAAAGTCCAGGGGAACAGAGGTTACCCTGGGGCAAGGTCCCTGTGTTTCCAGCTTTGCCCCTGCCAGGCCTTCCACCCTGGTGCCCATCTGTACCCGGCTGTAAATTGCTCAGGCACTATGTTCAGTTCTCCGTCTCAGTTTCCCTCTTCCATTTGCCAAGAAATTTTTCCAGCTTCTTACTATCCTGTCTGAAGTGTAGCATTACCAACCATTTCCAATTTGGCCCTGTCTGATTTAACTTTTCCTCTGTGCCTCGGTTTATCTTTTATCTGTTCTAACACCTTAATATGGATTAAGATGCTACACCGCTTAGGTCTGTATTATTTAATGTAGCATAATTGTTCTGAACTTGAAAAAATATAACTGCAGGAAAAAAGACAAAAAAAAAAAACACAGCAAAATCTGCTACTATAGTAGAAACAATTACAAAACAATACCAAACGGATACTATATTGACCATCTTAAAGATTCTGTTAACTGTTGATTTGTCAGGGTTAATTTAGACATAAGTGTGATCATCATTCATCACATATGCCATCAAATAAATTGATATGGGTTTTAATCAATTGTCCAATGCAATTATTAATTCTGGAGTTGGTGTTCATTATTTCAGAGAATTTTTAATGCTTATTTTTCTTCAGAGCACTGTGAGACAAGTAAAACCGGGGGCTGGAAATTAAGCTCTTAGTCTGTGGAACACTATATATACCAGGACACTATATATAGTGTGAGAATTACATTAAATTTGTAATGTAAATAAGGACACCCAATAATAATAGCTAATATTTACAAAGCTCTCACCCTGTACAGGCAGTGTTCCAAGGGATTTACGTATATTAACTAACCATAATGCTATGCGGTGGAGACTGTGCTACATGAAGAAAAAGTGTTTCTCTACCTATTTAGGGTCCCTGGCTGGGTCGGAAATTTCACTTACAAAGACATTCACAGGAGAAAAGCATACAAATTGTATTGAAATTGTACATGTTCATGAAAGACTTCTCAAGAAAATGAAGACCTAAAGAAGTGACCAAAACATGAAGCTTTTATATCTTTTAGACAAAGAAACAATACATTTGTGAAGAATTGACAAGACAAAGGGGTTTTCACTATGGGTAATATGTGGAGAAGATGTAACTTGGAAAATAAGGGTTAGTTTAACAAGGTTTGCTTGTACAGGTTTCTTGGCCCCAAATCTCCCATCTCCGGTAATTAGGAATTTTTCTTTCCCCCGGTACAGGGAGGGCATCTTTCCCATTCCAGTTTTAGGACCTGTTTCAGGGAAGAAGGATGAGGAGGGCCAGCTCAGAGTGACCTTCTTGCTTCTGCTGTCTTTTAAAATTCTTTCAGCTTAAGAGATTTAATATGCCATGGTGCCATATTTGGGGGTGTGGTGTCTTGAACCCCATTACTGTTTTTATCTCCATTTTACAGAAAAGGAAACTGAGGCAAAAAGAGGTAAAGTAACTAATGTAAGGTCACAAATCTGCTTAGTTGCAACACCTGGTTTGGACCTACATAGTCTGGCTCTAGAGTCTATGCCCTTAACCATGGCTATATTTTTAAAAAACAGAATAATCGTGTGGTGTAACAAGAAATATATTGGTCTTTGTGTCTGGTTTCTGGTAGAGTTCCTAAAATCCTTGGAATTTCTCTCGAGATAGGAGTGCCTTGTTATTCCTAAGGAGCCCCTTTGGAGCACACCTGACTTATGCTAATGAGGTGGTTTAGAGTGATCAGAAAGGGGAAGGACCTTCTGGAAATTAAGTTCTTAACCTCTGGGATCCGACACGACCTCCGGGTAGCGTTATACTGTCAGAAATTAGTTAAATTTGTACGATACGCAGTAAGTATTTGCTGCGATTGGAGAATTTCTTGGTGGTGTTGGAAAGCACCCCAGAAATATAAAAATGACCTCAAATAATTAAGTTATTTAGTCTTGCTGGAAATACACAATAAAATCAATCTCTTGCAGAATCAAAAGCACTGTTTTGAATTTGACAGCCTTTGAACAGATAGATTCAATCAAGAATATAAAAATCTAACTTCAAGGAACAAAAAACCTCTTATGGAAATGCCTTTCATCTCCTCACAATCTCCAGCTCTCTGATATGAAACCCCAGAAGTGACTAAATACCACGCAACATCAGAAAGGTAGTAGAAGTGCAGAGCAGAGTATTCTGCCCCAGAGATTTCTTATTGAGGCCGCTACCTGGACTCTCATGGCACCCGGGGTTAGACATGTGGAGAGTACAGCTCGCGGTAGGCATTCGTCCACAGCCACCCCCAGGACAGTGTAGGACACCAATGACCCAGTGGCAGGTGGTTATCCTTCCCAGACAGAGAAAGCCAGGAGTTTCTGAAAATCACAGTTGCCTCTTTGTACATGCTAGTCACACGTATCGATCGAACATGCTCTCAGAACCCACACCAACTTGCTTCTGCTGCACATTTCTGACACAACAAAGTGTCCCAGCATTGAGAACTGTAAATGTATTCCCTTACCTTCTCAGCCAGCTCTTTGAGCATTTTTTAGTTTTTAATTTTAAGAACTAAATAAATTGAATTTAAAAAAATTATTTGATGTAATGATCTACATTAAACGCTTCCCACACCTTGAGAATCAGAAGACAATAGTGATCTTCCTAGGATGTAAATCTGTCTGTGTTACACTTCATTCAGTGTTTCCACAACTCCCTGCTGATGATCTAGGATAAAGGCCAAATTCCCTAGCATAGTATTTAGGATAAGCAGGAGCCACAGCCTGCTGAACTCTGAACGTGCTGGGATGTCTTCTACAGTCTCCCCGCGCCCTTCCTCTGGCGGCTGCCGGGTTCAGGTCTGAATTGGGCACTCTCAGCCTTTTCTGACTGGTAAGGAAGACTGGGTTCATTGCCCTTCTACATGCTGCTAGTTTACATATTCATTGCAGATGTAGATTATATTTTTGCTCTTATATCTCAGTGTCTAGCACAGTGCTGATACATAGTCTATGGCTGATAAGTGTTTGCCCAATCAAGGAGTAAATAGTGATCTGCATTATCAAAAAGTTACATAAGATGAAATTAGGCCATATATTTCTTCTACAGACTCAGTCAAATGCCATCCAAGGCACACTCTTCATCTGTATTTTTCTTTCAAGGTACTTTTAATTCATCTCACAAATAGTTTTTTGAATGTCTACTATTTTGCCAGGTACTCTTCAAGGTCTTTGGGGTACTTGAAAGTGACAAAGATTGCTGCCCTATTGGAATATATATTCTAAGAAGGAGACTGACAATAAGTAATAAATAAATAATTACATGTTGTGTTAAGTGATCATTATTACGGGGAGAAAAAGTGGAGTTGAGTAAGAGTGATCAGAAATCTGGGAGGACAGTGTCCAGGTTGCAATTTTAAATAAGGATGTTAGGTGGGCCTCACTGAAAGGGAAACATCTGAACAAGGATTTACAAAGGTCATCAAGTGTTCCTCCCTTGGATGTCTAGGGAGAGAATGCCCAGCCAGAGAACAAGTAATGCAAAGGCCAGATCCTAGGTAAGAGTTTGCTTAGCTTGTTCCAGGAACAGCTCAGGGGCCAGAGTGATTGGAGCAGAGTGAATGAAGGAATAGAGGAAAAGGAGGAGACAGAAAGGAGATGTCTGCTGTCGGCAAGGTGGGCCAAGCAGTGCAGGGCCTATGTTCTACTCCAAGTGAAGTGGAGAGCCTGGGAGAGGAGCACCATGATTTGGCTTACATTTTGAATATATAAGCTCCATTCAGGGAACAAGTACTATTTTAGTAAACAAGAAAATGGTCTTTCTTTGACCAATTTCTTGTACAGCCAATTCTGTGCCAAAGGAAAAGTCTCATACTATGCGCCTGAACCTTATCCAGGATTTCTAGGCCAAGTTATCTTGGCTCATAGGGGCATTATGACCTGTGGCTAGGTTTGTCCCAATATTCATGGCCAAGTTGATGTTTAAGACACTATCTTAAGATGAAATATAGGAAAATGCAATTTTAATTTCAATTTTGAAATATTATTTCAAAACAAGTAGTGGTAAGAGTTCTTGTAACAAGGGACAAAAGACGAATGATGCAGTGTATGAATTTAAAATTGTAGCAGCTATGCCATTGTCCGGCTACAGTCTTGTTGAATTAAATGCTCTGCATGGACCTTTGGAACAAGAGTAACATTAGAGAGATCATCACTTTTGAACTCTTGTC
>PVKM010016752.1:0-26643 GCA_004027735.1 Carollia perspicillata
AAAAAAAATATTAAAAAACCCAGCCATTTAACTTATGCTAAGATAAGGGCACCGAGGAAAAAGAATAGGACCCTAAGACAACTGGGCAAACAAAGGAAAGAATAAGAATTTTGACTTTCAAAATTCCAGGTATATTTACACGCGATTTTAAAGGTAATAAATTGGGCTTAGGTACCGAAGGAATGGTGTTGACAACAAAAGATGAGATCACTGAATTTTGGACTCAACGATGGCTTACAAATAACGAGGAAGAAATGCTAGAAATTCTCTGGCATGCTATAGCGATTCTCAAACTCAACCATATCACTGAAATCAGCAAGAAGCTGAAAACAAAATTGATTGTAGATCCCACCCACAGAGAGTTCAATATTAACCTTTCAGGGGTACATCCTGGGCAATGGGTTTGCTGAAGCTTCCCAGGTGATTCTAATGAGCAGCCCGAGTTGAAAACCACTGATGATACAGAAAGAACCTGAAGTTTTAGGCATGTAGGAATATCAGAGTAGATTTATTATGTGCGACCTGCTAAGCTCCCTTCCACCAGTCACCCGTAAAGGCCTGGCAGACACTTGCCTACCAAAGCATCTTTGAAAATTACTGTGGTAAACGTCTTCTGTAGGCCAAAGATGACTGCTGGCGGGACATGCTTTGGTAGAAAGGGCCCAGTGTTTCAGTGGCAATAATGGTATGCCAGAGATGGTGAGACCAGATAATAACCATCAAAAATAAGGTGTGAAAATCATGTGAATAAGGCAAGGAGGGTTGAAATGGCAATCGTGTGCTGACCTGCATTCCCCTGTGTCAGTGACTTCCTGATCACTAAGTCTCTCACAGCGAAATAGATGAACAGCCTACTGAGCTGTGGCTTACTACGTAAAAGCAGAAAAATTTAAGTCTAGTGTTAAAAATCCAACTAAAGTCATCATAATGGGGATCCATAGCCTCTTATCTAGTTCTAAGACCTAAATCAAAGAATGGCCTGGAGGCTCTCCATCGAAGGGGAGGTTGGTTCCCTTTGAGATAGGATCTGTAACACAGCCACTAATAAATACCGGGTATATTCCCTAGACCTTCTCTGTGTGACCTATAGCCAGTTACTGGGATAGCTCTGCACTGGCAAAAGGGAAATAGTCAGAGCTTCTGGGAGATTATTAAGTGAAGTCTCTGAACTGGTGCTAATCACAGAGGCCCCCTACAGATAGGCATGCATTGAAGCCTGGTGATAGATGGAAACCTCGATTCATCTCAGAGTGAGTGTAATGGGACCACTGACATACCCTATGGGTTAGTTGTGGATTGTTGTGACAGTATAAAGCAAGTGGAAGCTTCTAAAACTGCTTCCACTGCCAGGAGAGCAAGTCAAAAGCAGAGTTGCATTTGCCCCTTCAGGTCCACCAACTGCCCTGTCCTCCTGATTTATGCCCCACATGGCGTCAACAGACTCTCTTCAACCCGAGGTGTTGGGATCCCATCACTGGCATGTTACGGCAAAGATCAGAAGGCAGGAGGTTTTGTTGTTGAGGTGTTCATCCCTCTACTTCCCTCTCTTCCGGGCCTCAGATTGACATTAGTGACGGAGATGAAGGACACAAAGTATGAAAAGCATTCAGAAATAGGCTAATAACAGTAAAAGGGTTTTTACTTTTTTCTCTTTATAGGAGGTAGTCATTTTTATGTAAACCAATTGTATCACTCAGTGTCCCAGAGAAAACAGATGTTCCATTCAAAAGGTTTTAGCTGAAGTTTAATGAAAGGACTATTTACAGACATGTGGGCAGAAATTACAAAACTAGTAAGGGATGGGGAAATAGCCAGACATTAGCAGCGATGGGAAACGATTATTAATCCTAGACCAAAGGGGAGGACATTATAGAGTCAGCACTCCGTGAGACCTGAGTCACCGGAAGAGGGGTCAAGCCACTAGGACATACCACTGTAGAACACAGAAACTGACCAAGCCAGAGCACAGAAGGACATAGGTGCAAACAAGAGAACAGAGACTAAATAGCTTAACCTCTTTCTCTCAGCATTTCATTTCATGTTGCGCCTCCTTGGCTAAATACAGCCAGAACCTAAAGAGCCGAAGAATCAAGTATGCAGCCTAGAAAAGGCAGAATTCCAGGGTAGAGACCAGCGGAGGAGAGAGATCTGGTGAGTATGTTGTTGGGAAGGACAGATGGGATAGGGTGGGTGAGCAGGAGAGCACACAGATAAAAACCAGCACACCAAGGAATCATTTTCAACTGATTTTGTTAATGAGCAAAATTGAAAACAAAAGACTGAAAGGAAGTATGTTAAAAAATAGCAGTTGTCAAAAAATGCTTTGAGTCAAAACTCATTGTTAAACAAGAATATAAAAAATGTTCTTGGATCCTACATATTTATAACAGTTCCAAGGGGCTGGCTTGAACAATATAGCATTGATTCTTGCTTCCTCTTGATCCTGTAGCTCATGTTATCATTTAGGGTTCAGATAATGAATACTACTGTGGATTCCCTTGCATCTCTGTGCTGGAGCCTTTGAAAAGGTAATTACTATAAATAGCCTCATTTCTGCTGAAAATTATAACATGAATTTTTTATGTGAGAACAATAAATCAACCCCAACAGCTGCCTCACTAGTATTCATCATAACAAACTTATGATGTAGCCAATTGGAAAAAAATGCAATTTTCCTAAAGTGCCTCTTTGAATTATTCAAAGTTTCTGTTGCAGCTAATTAATTTAGTGCACGTTACTAAAATGAATCTTTGAAAATAAACAGAATACTGAGCAAAAATAGAAGTACAGATGCTACTAGTGCTCTATTTTCTTTGATACTATGCTTTCTACATCTGCCCCAAACAAGTAGAAATTATTGCAGTAAATTGTAGTAAATTTAATGGGTTCTATGTGTAACCAAGTGTATATTAGCAGTGATAATTTAATATGCACTCCATATAATACTCAAGAGAGATAACTATGTAATGTCTTTGGGGAAATGGTATCTGTTTGGGGAAATGGTACCCTGAAGTGGGTCTGCATTAAATACACCATCATTTCAAACACTTCCTTATTTGATGTCTTCTTGGTAATACCCAAAAGAAACTATGAGGAGTGATAAAGAATCCGCTGCAGAATGGGAAACAAGCACCTTCTTACAATCACACACACTGAATTGCTAACTTGTCATTCCTCAGCCTGGAGACACATGCCCATTCCTCGAAACTTCTTTCTTAATTTAAGACATCATTTAGCTTAGATACAACTGATTTTATAAAAGTAGAGATACTGAAGACCAAGACTTCTAACCCAATATCTATCATTAATGTATTGTATAACCTCAGGCAATCTCTCAAACCTCACCTCCTTCATCTAAAAGTTGCAGTAACTTACTTCACAGTCTTGTTCAAAGGAATAACTAGTAATATCTGCCAGGTATATTGAAAACAGATGAAACAGAACCTTTATGAGAATAAAGGCTCTGCTGCAAGAAAGAAAGGAAAATAAATCATGTAGTGGGGAGGAGAATCAAAGCAATTAGATTTTTTTTCTTAGACTAATTAGAAATTTATGAACAGGATTGAAAACAAAACCTTTCTCATTGTACCTTTTTTTAGTCTAATTTGGCTATTATAACAAAAGTACTATAAAATAGGTGGTTTAAATAGAAAACATTTAGTACTCACAGTTCTGGAGGCTGAGAAACCCAAGATCAAGATGTCTTCAGATCTGGTGGCTGGTGAGCGCCCACTTCCTGGCTTAGAGATGACCATCTTCTCACTGAGTCCTTATGTGGACTAAGGGGAACAAGAGAGCTTTGTGAGGACTCTTTTATAAGAACACTAATGACACTTACCAGGATTTTATCTGCATGACCTAATCACCTCCCGGAGACTCCACCTCCAAATATCATCACTTGGGGGAATGAGGTTTCTGCTTTGAGTTTGGGGGGGAAATAAACATACAGTCCACAGCAGCACCTGTTGCAAAACAAGTCAACTAAGGCAGATTTACAATAGCATTTTTCAGGACAAGAAACTCAATGCTCCAACAAGATTTATGCCGAGGCATAAATTTTACTAATATTGTACAAAATTGAAAAACATCTGTTTGTGCTACTTCAAGTAAATGTATTGCAGACCAAGAAAATGTTTCAGATTCTAGAGATATGAAAAAGAATTGAAGTGATGTGCAAAATCATTTCCCATGCTTTCTTCTTATCCCTTTTACACGGGAAGGTAAGTGGAACAAATACCATACAGATGAATTGTACTCTATAAAAAGATGACAGTAACATTCCCTAAATGAAAACCATCCTGGAAAATCAATAAAAAGTTAGTTCTTTGAAAAGACTAATAAAATTAATAAGCCTTAGGGAGGCTAAAGAAGGACTAAAGCAAGAAGCTACAACTTGCTAATATCAGAAATAGAACAAGGAGCATCATTACATATAATAAGAATAATAAAGACATACTATGAACTACTCTATACCCACAAATTTGATAACCAAATGAAAGGGCCAATCCCTTGGAACACATTATTTGCCAAAACACACACAAAGAGAAATAGACAACCTGAATAGGCCTACATTTAAAAATTAAAGAATTCATTAAAGAAAGTGCATCCATAATTTGTAACCTTCCAAACCAGAAAGCAGCAGGCCCAGATGGACTTACTGGTAAATTCTACCAAACATGCAAGAAATAAATTATACCAATTTTCTAAATTCTCTTTTAGAGAACAGAAGTATAAAGAACATTTCCTAATTAATTTTATAAGGTGAACATTACCCTAACACTAAAACCATACCAAGACTTATGAGAAAAGAAAAATGCATACTAATACCTCTCATGTACATAGATGTAAATATCCTTACCAAAGTATTAGTAAATTGAATCCAAGAATATAAAAAGAATTATACACTGCAAACAAGTGGTATCAATCTCAAATATATAATTCTAGTTCAACATTTGAACACCAATTTAATACCAGCTCAACAGACCAAAATTAAAAAATCACATGAACATATCAATAGATGCAGAAAAAGCATTTGACAAAATTCAACACCCATTCCTGATAAAAATTCTCAGTAAAAAAGAAAAAGAGGGTACTTCTTGGGAACTTCTTTAAATTGATAAAGATTATCTATTTAAGAAATAGATAATCTTTCTATTCTGAAGAAACCTGAAGAATAGAAAAAAATATTAACAAATAGAAATCTTTCTAGTCTGTCTGAAGAAAGCTTCAAGACAAACTTGAAGCTTTCCCACTAAGACCAGGTATAAAGAAAGAATGTCCCCTCTCACCACTTCTTTTCTACATTGTACTGAAAGGTCTAGCTAATTCAATAAGACAAGAAAAGAGAAGGTATACAAATTAGGAAAAATAAATAAAACTGTTTTATTTGCAAATGACATGATTATATACATAGGAAATTCAGCAGTACTGATGAAAACAAGAGCAACAGAAAACCCAAGCTTCTGGTCAAGATGGAGGCATAGGTAAACACATTCCATCTCCTCACACAACTTCAGCAAAACTCACAACTAGACTACAAAACAAATATCACCCAGATCCATCAGAATATCGAGCTGTATATAAGTCCGACAATCAAGCATTTAAAAAGCCACATTCATCCAGATGAGTAGGAGGGACAGAGAAGTGACATGCACTGAGAGGCTGAGAGAGGTGGAGAGGCATGGACAGGTACAGAGATGCAGAACAGGCAGTCCCACATTCATGTGCAGTGGGTAAAAATTGGGAGGGATACCTTAGGAGCGAGGGATACCAGACCCAAACCAGACCACCCAGCCTAGGATTCCAGCACCAGAAGATAAGTCCTGATAACTTCTGGCTGTAAAATCCAGTGGGGGTTGGAGTGGCAGAAAAAACTGCAGGATTCTCGGGAGACTCTTCTTAAAGGGCCTGCAAAGGTCTAAGGTCTTAGGTCTTATGCATACCCACTACCTCTGGGATTCCGCACCAGAGCAACAGCTGGAAGGATACCAGTGGCATAGAGGAGAAAGTGAAGTGACTGGCAACAGGGTGAGTACCAAGGGACAGCTTCCTCCCAAGAAAATCTTCAAACGCCAGGCAGTAGTACTGTTTCCTGTAGGAGCCCTCCCCATACACAGAATCATCAAATGTTGAAACAGGTTGCTCTGCCCTGAAGATTACTTTAGGCTCTGCCCCATACAACCTTCAGGTGTGGTTTTCTACAGTAGGCCATGCTACTAGGACAAGGAGTCAAAGCAGCTTCCTAATACATAGAAACAAAAAAAACATGGAGGTTGCCAAATTGAGGAGACAAAGAAATATGGCCTAAATGAAAGAACAGAACTCCTAAAAAACACACAACTAAACAAAATAGAGATAAGCAATCTGTCAGATGAAAAATTCAAAACACTGGTTATCAGAATGCTCAAAGAACTCATTGGGTACTGTAACAGCATAAAAAAGAACCAGGCAGAAATGAAGGTTACATTACGTGAAATAAAGAAAAATATACAGGGAACTAACAGTGCAGGGGGTGAAGCTGAGAATCAAATCAACAGTTGGGAACATAAGGAAGAAAAAAACATTCAATCAGAACAGCAAGAATAAAAGAGGATTAAGAAACATGAGGATAGAATAAGAAGCCTATGGGACACTTCCAAACATACCAACAACCGAATCATAGGAATAGCAGAAAGAGAACAGGAAGAGTAAGAAATTGAAAACTTATTTGAAAAAATAATGAAAGAAAACTTCCCTAATTTGGTGCAGGAAATAGACATATAAGTCCAAGAAGCACATAAGAGTCCCAAACAAGTTGGACACAAAAAGGAAAGTAATGCTGCAGGTTACAAGGTAAATATGCAAAAGTCAATTGCATACCTCAGCAATGAACAAGAATTTGAAATTAAGAACAAAATGCCATTTACATTAATACCCCACAAAATAAAATATTGGGTTGACTAAAAATTTGCTTTTCTTTTCATAAGAAGGCTCTAGTACCACTTAGTTGTCTAACTTTATTTGAAACAATTTTGTTAGATTGTCTTGTGACAGCTGTCAAATCAGTATGCATTAAAAAGAACTTATGAAAATTGCTGAATTTTCATATAGTCATTTTAATATTGAAGATGGAAGAAACACACAATATTTTTAGCATATTATGCTTTATTATTTCAAGAAAGGTAAAAAACATAACTGAAATGCAATAAAAGATTTGTATAGTACATGTAGAATGTGACAGACCAAATGTGTCAAAAGCAATTTGCAAAATTTTATTCTGGAGATTTCTCAGGGGATGATGCTCCAGTTGAAGTTGATAGCGATCAAATTGAGACATTAATTGAGAACAATCAACATTATACCACTCAGGAGATAGCAGACATACTCAAAATATCCAAATCAATAAAGTTATGGTAAAAATGAAAAATGTGTCATTTATTTTGTGCAAAATCTAAACACACTTCTGGGCAAGCCATTACTTGAGTATATATCTAATAAAAGATGTACAAGATCTATATAAAGAAGACTACAAAACTGTGATGAAGTGAAATCGCAAAACTTAAATCCTTCACAAAAATTGACACAAAATGGATCACAGATCTAAATGTAAAATGTAAAACTATGACTCCTAGAAAATAACATGGACAAACATGGGACAAACAACAGATGGCCTTGGGTATGGCAGTGACATTTCAGATACACCAAAGGCATGATCCATAAAAGAAATAATTGAGAAACTTCATTAAAATGAAAAACTTCTGCTGTGCAAAAGACAATGTCAACAGAATGAGAAGATAAGCCACAGGCTGAGAAAAAATATTTGCAAAGACATGTCTGCTAAAGAACTGTTATCCCAAATATCCACAAAATTCTGAACACTTAACAATAAGGAAATAAACATGATTTTAAAATGGGCCAAAGACCTTAACAGATATTTCACAAAAGAAGTTATACAGATGGCAATTAAGTTTATGAAAAGATGCCCTACATTGTATGTCATCAGGGAAATGTAAATTAAAGCAGCAATGAAATACTACTACAAACCTATTGAAGTGGCCCAAATCCAGAACATTGACAACATCAAATGCTGACAAAGATGTGGCCCAACAGGAAAGTTCATGTATTTCTAGTGGGAATGCAAACGGTACAGCCACTTTCGAAGACAGTTTGACAGTATTTTTTAAAACTAAACATACTCTTACCCTTTGGTCCCACAATCACACACTCCTTGGTATTTACCAGTGCAGCTGATGAGTGGATAAATAAACTGGAACATCCAGACAGTGTAATATTACTCATCAGTCTCACAGAGGAAAATTAAATATTGTACCAAGTGAAAGAAGCCAATCTGAAAAGGCTACAGACAGTGTGCTTCTAATAATGTTGCATCATGGAAAAAGCAAATCTATGGAGATAATGAAAAAAATCAGTGGTTGCCACTGGTTTAAGCAAACATTTTAATAAGAACATTCAGATTCTGCAAACTTTGGTTAATGGCTTATTTTTGTGTTTGTCTTGTTTTTATTATTTCATTCTCCTAGACAGTTGCCAGCTGAAGCTGGGGGAAGGTACTCGTTGTTCCAATCCTAATGAAATGATTAGGTGAGTGGATTCAATAAGTGATGTTCTAAAATAGAATAAGATCAATAACCAGGAACATATTCATAAAAGAGTATAGAAGAGGTTTGCTTTCCATTTTTATTCCTCTTATAATATACTTAAGAGGCTAATACTCATTCCACTCACGGCCAGTGTCTCGCTAAGCAAATAATTCCATGTGAATCAATGGAGTGGGGAACAAGAACACTTAACCAAATTTATTTGAATGTTGATGAAAGAAAAAACCCCAAATGAATCTAATGTGATCTTCTACTGAATTTTATGAACAGTCCCCACCCCAACTCTCAACAGGTGAAAGGTACAAAGAATTCAAGTACAAAGAACAACTTGGAAGAGAACGATTGAGGGGTATTAAAGATCAAACTATAGGGGAGGGAAATTTACAGAATCAGGAAAGAGGATAGGAGGAAGAGTTGGAGAATTATAGTGCCTAGAGTGACATTGTGTGAGGTTATCGTAAAAGGAGCTGAAAATAACTAGAGAGTTATCAGTTAATTACTGATGGGTAGCATAGCACCTTAAAACTTAAGTAGCTGAAAACAAGTTTATTATAGCTCCGATTTTTGTGGGTTGACTGGCAGGGTTCACTCAGGAATCCAGGAGCTCAGCTGGGCCCCTCGGGCCTCTTCCATGCGGGATCTCCCTTCATGAGCTGTTGTATCTTGAAGACCCTCTTCTGGACTCTTTTTCTCCAGCAGCACAGCTTGGACATATTTAAGCATGGAGACTGGGTTCTCACCATGGGCTCTTATTGAAAAAAAATTGAGTATTTCCATAAGCAAAGCCCTAATACATAAGTGTGCATTACACTTGCTAATGCCACATTCACCCAGATCCAATGTGGGTGGGGACTGCCTACACAAGGATAGGAACACGGAGAGGCACAGTCCTGTGGGGGCACCGATACAAGTTTACCATGCCCAGTTAGGTCTAAATAGTCTACTGAGTACACAGTGAGTACCACAGATACCATCCATGTTCCAACAAGTTTTTTTAAATGTATAAACTTTAGGAATATTTTTAGAGCAGTTCAAGATTGACAGCAAAACTGAGCGAAAGATGTAGAGATTCCCCAAATACTCCGTATCACTACACATGCATAGCCACCACCCTTACCAACATCCTCCACCAGAATGACACATTTGTTATAATTCTTGAACCTACACCGAGACATAATAATTACCTAAAGTCCACAGTTTACATTATGGTTCATTCTTGGTTCATTCTTGGTGTTGCATAGTCTGTGGGTTTGGACAAATGAAAATTGGCATGTAGTCATCATTATGGTATCATATAGAGTATTTTTAATGCCCTGTTGGAACAAGAATAAAAAGCCAAACAACTATTCTATTCCCTTTGGTTGAATATTTTACTAGCTGTTGATCTTATATTCTTTCAGGACATCACTTCCCGAATCTTCAAACCTAGTCATCTCATTAGGATTGGAGCAATATAAGCACCTTCCCTCAGCCTCAGCCAGCAATGATCTATGGGAGAATTAAGAAATGAAATGCAAACAAAAATAAGCCATTAACTAATGTTTGAAACATCAGGATGTTGTCTCATTGAAACCCTTACTTGAAAATCATTTTCCTTCTTGAAACATTCTGAACCAAGACTATCTGCCACTATACAATTCACAGCTATGTAATATAAATGAGAACTTTAAAAAAAGATCTCTATAGTAAAGGCAAGGAAAAGGGGGAGGAATTTCCTGGTGTGGATATCTCAACTTGACTTAAGATCGAAACAGTAAACAGACAGTGGTCATTTGGCAAGTGAGCAAAGGAGCACTTAATAAAATGATGCTTTAAATACTTAGATGTGCGATGTTAATATAGAGGTTATGTCATTACATCAAATTCCATTGTTGCACTGGTCATATGTTTATTGTAATAAACTATCATCAAAGTTTTCCCCAGACTCAACTACATTTTTAATGCAGCTTCTTCCAAGTTGTCAAATATTGGATATGACTGTGAATTTATTTGGCCAGAAAGGGAACAGGTTGAGAGGAGAGACTGGGAGTCAAAAGTGATTTATCAATATTTTAAGAATAATTCATGTTTGTCCTATAAATAATCCATTAATTAGTCATATCAGCATACTTAATATAATCTATTTACTTGGTTAAAATATGTATGTTTTGCTTATATTCACACAGAAAGAGGGACCTGGAGCTCAAAAAACATTCAGATTATACTGCTTTTAAAGCAAATTCGACAACATTGAAAGGAACTTGGAGACTATCTAGATAAACACCAATGTAGCTTGCTAAAGAACACTCGTGTCCGACTAATCTAATTTAACGAGGTTCGAGATTGATTGGCATGAATGGTTTAGGAAAAGAAAAAGATTTAAATTACCTTTAAAAAGACAATGCCATCCAACATTGTATGCCATATAATACATTCTAATTAAGGAGGAAAATCTGGCTTGGCTTTCATATACCTACTAGGCTAATACATAACTGGTTGACAAACAATGTTCACAAATTTTCCTCATCATTGACTTGGAGATAGAAAATATAACTAACAGGATTTCGCAGAAGGTGATGTTGAAATCTTAGCTGCATTTTTATCTTTTATCCATAATCTAGAGCATATCTTCTAACAATCCCAGGATGCTCTATAACTGGATAAATTAGGTTTAATGAAGATAATGAAATCTAATACAGAGAAATTCAGGGGAAAAATTCACTTAAATGAGAAAATTACAAAGATACAATATAGAGAATAAATGTAATCATCTAAATGAATTCAAGGCCATCTTTTATTTGAATTTTTATTATATTTACTGTATGAAACACCTACTCTATTATTTTATTACAGTTATGTCACATTAATCAAGAAATTTTCATGCACTTAGTGAAGTCTTCAAAAATATTTTAACTCCACTATGGCAAAAATCACTTTCATTATTATCTTATATCTGATGTTACATTAATTTCAAGGAAACAGCATAATATTCTGGTGATTATGTTGAGTGGGCAGTTGTTCGAATAAAATTAGGCCCAAGGTATGTAAATATATGTAAATATATCTACAGAGAATATACACAGAGAATCAAAGATAAAAATTCCAGTAAAAATTACGAGTACACTAAAGGGATGCACAGAGCAAACGCAGCTAATAAAATGTCTGAAGTAAAAAGAGAACTAAAGTCAAGGGTTTTATGAGTGAAAGATAGAGAATGTCTCATGAAATAAATAAGACCAACATTCTATCAGAGCATAAGAGAATAACGAGTAATCATCGATTAAGTTCCTGAAGCAAGAAGGAACCATGGTTACAACAAATTTAGTGCTGGGCACTTAGAAAAGTTCTCAAACTGGTTTTGAAGAATCCTCACTGTTGAATGTTCTTTAACAAAGAGAAAGTGGAGATTAGTATAGGCCATTAATATTTAAAATATAACAACTAATATAACCTCTCTGAAATTGAAATTTCAGAGAAAATGTTTGCAGATCACACCCCAACAAAACTAGGGAATAGTGTGTACATATGTGTCTGTATAAAACAATTAAATACATAAAATATAGGAAGAATATAAATAATTCTATAAAATATAACAAATAAAAAGAAGCTTTGGTCAATAGACACAGAACCATTGTTAGAAGGTTACAGAACAATTACAAAGATAACAAGCCACATTAAATTTACCATGGGACCATTACCAGGATCAGAGGCAAATGCAACAGTGAGTACATTTCTTATTAAACAACATTTCTTGGAAAAAAATGAACTAAGCATTCAACCCTAGAAGTTAGAAAACAAACCTAGAGAAAGAAAATGAAAAACAAGATAGGAATTACTAAACTTAGAACTAGAAAAAGTAAATTAGAATTAATAAATAAAACCAAATGCTGAACCTGAAACATAATGGCAAAATAGACAAATCATGTAAGTAATCTAATCAAGCAAAAATAAAGATGTTATTTATTATTTAGAAACAAAAAATATATACAACCCCAGGAACAGAGAAAATATTAAAAATTACAATACTATAAATAATTCTCTGCAACACATAATAATCCCAATGAAATAAATATATTTTCTGGAAGAGCTGAAGTTACCAAAATTGATTTCATAAAAATAGAAAACCTAAATACCCCAATAACCATGTAACAAATTGAAATACTCATAAAAGAGCTAGTCTCTGAAAAGGCATGAAGCTCAGATGATTTTAGCAAGTAAATCTTCCAAATCCTGAGAGGGAACTGACATTTTTCTGTTGTTTAAATTGTTACAAATCCTAAAAGAAATGGAAAGTGTCACAATTCATGTTATCAAATTACACAGCAATTCTCTAGATCTATCCCCCTACTCAGCCCCAAGCATTTATGATAGTTTATGTTTGTTGCCTTGAACAATTCTCTCGCCCCTTTTGCAAAAGCATCATTGCAGAGATTAGATTACGTATTTTCAGGGTGGAGAGCAGTCTTTATTTGGAGGAAAGAAGGAAGAAATTCCTCCCACTGGTGAGAAAGGAGAGATTTATAATTCCCTAAGACCTCAGGGACCTGCACTCCGCTGCGGCGGCCTGGGCTAGGAAGCAGTAAAACCTCCGAAGAGAAGGGCAGGCTGGGGATCCAGGACTGAGTAATAGGTGGCTTGGGAGCAACTGAGGAGCAGAGATGACTGATGACGGGTTTCCTCCAATGTCTTGGTACTTTGTAAGACCCTGGAAACCATACTACCTCAGTAATAGGGAAGAGGTCCAAGAAGAGCTGTCACTGAATTTCCTGCCAACCCAGGGGCATGTGTGCCTGAAGTGGGCATCAGACTGGTTTAAAGGCGATAAAAACTGTGCTACTTGTTTCACCATTGAGTTTGTGCATCAAGATCATGCCCACTACCAAGAGATTTTAAAAAAAGTCTTAAATACATTCTAAGTTAATTAAATCCAGGAGAATAATTAAAATTTCAAGGAGGGTAAATTCTACAAATATAACAATGGCTAGATATTTTTACATCTATTTATATAATTGATTGACTTAATAGCCAAATTTGAAAATCATTATTATACTTCTAGCAGCTGAAAGGAATTAGAAAAATTCAGCATTCTTAAGTTTAAAAAAATCTTGACCAAACCAAAACTCCAATAACATGAAAAATAAAAGAACACATGCCACTCTTATGGTACAGCCTTTCACACAGTATCTTGTTTTATTTTCACAACAATCCTACCCTTGCTTTTAGGCATAAAGACTTGACCCTGAAAGGATGAAATGACTGACCCAAGGGCAAACAGATTTAATGGTGACGTTATGATGTAGGTAGTCTATTTCCTTACAGACTTGCTGTGCCATAAAATTACGTGGTCAAAACAGTAACTAATGATAAAGCGGAGGATTGGTCTAGCATACCTGACTCGGGGTTCAAAGCTGGCATCACTTTGGAAGGGTCTGTCTCTCCGGCTAAATTACACAGTCTTAGACTACAACCTTGCCTCCCAACTCATCTTTGCTTTCCCTGATATCAATATTGTGCTTACAGCCTATGACAAACTCCAGGAACGGGTCTTGCATGCATGAGTGCGCGTTTTAAGTTGACTCTGTGGGGAAGGGAGGGGTGATACCGAAAATATTTAACTTTCATGAAATGGGCACCAGCTGATCAGATCAGGCATCCACCAGCAACAACGACCGAGATCTTACCTGCATGTCTGGTACAGTCAGCTCTGGCCAGTCCCTAATTTTGTCCTATTCCCAGGAAAATGCCGTTGCAATTCCCGTTGTCCTTTGGTTCAACCTACGCCTGCAGCATCGGACCTAGGAGTGGTGGGCGCCGGCCAGGGGCCAGATCCCTCCCTGGAGCCTGCCTCCCGGGGAACCAGGTGGCCGCCGCCACCGTGCAGGATTCCAATGTGTTCAACACAGGGATCTCTGATTCCTAAGATTTAGAGTTTATCCCGAGAGGAAGATAAATACTGAATAAAGGGGCTCTTCAAATATTAGGACATTGAAATGATTCTCCTAACTGGCTGGGCTGTATTTCCCTACATGTTTTCCAGAAACGCACAGGAAAACTGTGTAAAGAGAAAAAGCTCGAACCCAGACTGAGCAGAGGGGCAAATAAGGGGCAGCTTTGATTTCTAATCCTCACTCTTGCTCTCTAGTTCTCTTCCCTGCAGGTAGCGGGGCGGGTTCAACCAGAGGAGCCGAACCGGAGGCCACTGTGAAAGATAATAAACAGAGTCTGGAGGCTAAAGCAGGGACCTCTCACCCACGTGTCACTCCAGGAAGCGAAACTGCAACTAGCACCAACAGCAAGGGTTATCACGTTACCACCTCCGCTGGAGGAGGAAAGGGAGCTCCTGGCCCAGTATCAGCTCAGCCAATGGGAGACTGCCACACTCAGCCAATGAAAAGCCACTATAGTTCGAAAGTTTGGTTTCCTCCACTAGTCTCTTTGTGTACAAAAGTCCTAGATTAAAAGATTTCTTTTGTTTGTCTGGGCTTCTTCCTAATTCACCCTTTGCAGCCTGACGCGATTCTGTCTGGGCTTCTTCCTAATTCACCCTTTGCAGCCTGACGCGATTCTTTGTTGTTCCCCAATAAACCCACTTTGTCCTGTTCTCTGATATAGATCAACAATATATAGGTATGCATCACAGGATGTATTAGAGAGTGCTTTTTTACCCAATTGTGGGTGCTGGGTAAGGAGTCAACACAGGCTGCCTCCACATCTGCCCTAAGTCCCCAGGACGAACCGCTAGGAAGAACAGAACCCCCTGAGAAGAGCTGGAAGTCCACAGGGGGGTACTGAAGCCTGTGTCCGTTCCCATTGCCTCTGACCCTGTATGAGTGTCTTGCAGAAGTCGGGCCCTTCTTCAAGTTGCTGAACCTGCATACACGCACGTACCTGCACCATCACACACCCCACCCCAGGCTCAGAAGTTAAATGGAAAGATCTGGTAGCAAAGGAGGTGGTTTGACTTTGGGTGGTGGGCACACAGTGTGTTTCGTATACGCATTTCGTGTATCATAGACATGTGCACTATATGATCCTATTAGCCAATGTCACCCTAATAAACTTAGTTAAAAAAATTAAAAAATAAATTAAATTTAAAAAAGAGGTACCTTAGCAGATCAGCAACAGCTGATGTATCCTAAGAAACAGCCACCACCTTCCTTCCTCTCTCCAGTTCTGGAGAGAGTCTCGTTTGTGTTTGACCCTAATGAAACGTACCATTAAAGTGCATTCTGGGAAACAATTCAGCCCAGCCACATTGACACATTAGAAAGCCATCAATTACATCGTAATTGATGTAACACAGATGAGTCTTTGTTGCTTGCAACAACAACAAATTCCTAACATATGCAGCAGAGAAATGGAAACTGGAAAATGAAAGATAGTAGAAAAGAAGATACACAGAAGCCCCAGAATTAGATCACATATGATAACACAAAAATAATGGTAAAATGGCTTATATTTTTATACTGTTCTAAAGTTTAATTTGCAACAAAATATATTCTTATACCTCTACAATTCTAAGACCTACCAGAGGGTAGAATTAACTTGGTTGTCGTGTATTATATTTCCCATATTGCTTGGAAAACAAGTCAGATGCTCATTTACTAAGGGGGTGGTAAAGGGGAAGTTGGTGGTATCCTTTATCTTAAATACAACGTTGAAGTAGGTGAGTTTTCAAAATTCCTTCCACCTACGTGATTGTATTATGAACGAAAATTGTGTAATCGTACTTATTCCCAAGGCTTCAATTAGCCTATTCATATTAAGAATCTTTTCTGTCGCCCTGGCTGGTGTAGCTCAGTGGATTGAGCGTGGGCTGTGAACCAAACGATCACGGTTCGATTCCCAGTCAGGGCACATGCCTAGGTTGCAGGCCAGTTCCCAGTGGGGGACACACCAGAGGCAACCATACATTGATATTTCTCTCCCTCTCTCCTTCCCTTCCCCTCAAAAAAATAAATAAATAAAATATTAAAAAAAAAAAAAAAAGAATCTTTTCTGTCTAACAAAACATATCCATAACTTGTTGGCAGGCTCAAGTGTTTTCCATGAAATGCCACAGGGGGAAAAAAAACTTTCAAGAATAACTGCTTCCAAAATGTGACTTGGAACAGCTATGCAATACCTCTGCTGCTTATGAAAAGCATACATGATCTGACCCCCCACCACCAAAACAAAACTTCTTGAAATAGGTAAAATGACTCAAGGTTAAACTTTAAAAATGAATAAAATCCAACCCTATCAAACTTCTTGCAACCAGCCTAGACAGCCCTTGTACTGGTCCAAATTTGAATGGAGGGAGGGTGTCTTTGTGTGATATGGTTTGCCTCCATTTTCTGAGATATTCTGCACCCCACCCTCTCAGTTTCAAGTTCATAGCCAACTGTAGATCACATCAATTATTACTAATTATATAGTATAAAAAGGTAACATTTGGACAAGCACATTCATACACACTTGCTCTGTCCTTAATTTGCTCTTCTCAGGAGAACACAGTTTTTTGAAGAAGAGGAGGAGGCAAGAAAGGGAACACAATATAAAGAAAGTAATCTTATTTATAGATTTATTGTCACCATACTAATTATGAGGTGTATTGTGTTCACTGGGAAGATACAGGTGGAAATAAAATAATTAAAAGCACCAAAAAGTAAACAATCACATATCATTGTCTGTTTTTTCATGTATACATATATATGCATATTTTACATGATGACATGATTATTTATGTGTATAGATATACAGGTATTCATGCACAATATATGTATACATAGTTATTTATACATGTGTATATGTATGTGATATATCTCTCTCCCTATATATAGAGAGAGATTAGTGTATACACACACATATGCATATATATAAATATAAATTTAATATATCACATCAGTCAAGCCACTATTTGGAGTACGGAGCATGCAAACGATTTGGTTTTGGAAATGGAAGCTGAACACTCCTGTCCCTTTTTGCCTAACCACACACTTTCCTTCTCATTTAAGAAGACATGGTGGGTTGGATAAATTCCTCGACGTTTTATGGGGCTTAAGCTCCAGAGGCTCATGAATTCACTAGGCATTTTGTGGAACCTGCAGGACTTTCTGGTTTCTCAGACGTAGAGAAAGGAAACCTCTCTCTTGCTCCTATCTTTTGTCATCTGAGAATTCTCTGCCTTCTGAATGTATTAGAAGTAAGAAGTGCCTATAGGTGTCACACGTGCCTGACGTAAGAAAGCCTGAGATGGGTGGTAGGGACCATCTTTGCCTAGGCATTGAGACAAACCCTTGCGTTCGTTCCAAAAAAAATGAAAGGCTTTTACTGCAGTTGGTGGTAGAATTGAATACCGGGCATGTGTAAGGGGAAACAAAAGGCATACAGCTTGTTTTGGTAACGGTCCATTTCTGCCTAACAATAGCAGCCATTGGCCATCTCCTGAGCTCTGACTCTGTGCTCGCAATTGTCCTGAGTGCTCATGTGGATAACCTCCTTGTTTCTCACAGCAAACATACAGAGTCGCATTATGACTTGAATAAGCCAATGCGAATATAGAATAACTCCTATGCTTTGTGGTGGATGATGGCCACAGTAGCAGTTTGAGATGTGTGAGTTAGTGACTTTGTCACACAACCTGTCTACCAGGTTATAAAGAAAAAAAATCTCAGATCAAAACAGGTGCCACACATTAAAGTCATTAATTACAGGAGTGTTTATTATCAAGTGGGTAAAGAATGGTTTCACGACCTATTTTGTAGGTTCAATGAACCCTGAGTTTGTCCATTTCATTACCCCAGCCTCCAACATGAAAGAATAGGTTATTTAAGACAGATGATGACATATTCTAAAGGGAGAGTTCCATTAACATTAAAGTCAACATCAATTACAGAGACCCCTCAAACCAACTAGGGACCTCATGAACACTAACCCAAAGCTTCCCTGGATTCTTCTATCTTGTTCTGCAAAGATAGAGTGCATTGTTAGCATTTTTTAATTATGTAAACTAATCAACATATTTTTAGAAACTTTAATTTTACTATTTGAAGGCCATTTCTCACATGCATTATTCTAATTATCAGGCCACCAATTTTATAAATAACTTATTTCTGACCTTCACCATGCTTCTTGACAAAGTATATTATGTTGATTAAGCTACCAACAGGGGCAATTCAGTTAACCACATTTCAATCTGGTTTCCTGGTGTGTGTCATATCTGAATGTACTATTAGCTGCATCTATATTAAAATATTTAAAGATAAATTATATATATCATAACAAGCAGTAACTGTGTTCATTCCTACCTTATAGCTAAGGAACTCAGGGTCTTCTAGAAATTACATAATTCACTTACGATCACAGAGTCTGTGGAGTCAAATTCAAACTCAACAAGTTTGACCCAGAGCTCATGCATTATTTATAGGATTCAGCTCAGGTCATAGAGTTTTAGGTAAGATTTGGGGGCCAAAGCTTAATACTCAAATAATCCAATCCTTTGTTAGATACAGTTCTACATATATTTTCTCTAGGGACCTCTCAGGAAGGATCCAGTGGTTAGAGAAACAGTCAGGTGATCTTGGATGCCAGGATAAATACAGCCACTTCTCACATTGAGACAATTACCGGGACCATTCAGCTCATACCGTGTAAACTCCAATTCAGTGCTTAATAAATTATTGCTTGTACTAATTTCTATTGCTTCCTCATAGAGAAAAGATGTATATTTATTTTTAATATAGTAAACAATTCTAAGATCCCTTTGGTATATTTATATTTTGGCCAGAGTAGACCTTCAAATGCTAAGAAAATATTGATGATGTTTATCAGTCTTTAACTTTTCAAAATGGTTTTAGGCTTCTGAGTTTCATTTTCATTTGATCCTGATAAAATGCTGCCTAATTCTGAATAAATTATCTTAAACATGCTTGAAATGAAAAGCCTGTAAGAACTTCCAGACATCAAATAGTTCTTATGAAACACTTCGATGGGCCAAATATAAAAGAATCAGAAACATAAGGATTAAATTTCCCTTGACATCCGCTTAAGCTATAAAATTAAGAAATGGTGATTGGCAAAACAGTGTTGGAAATTTTGTAACATTTGTAAAGACATTCAAGATGTTTTTCAAAACTTAAAATAGTCTGGGTTCTTTCTTTCCCAATAAAAAATATAATAAATATATGCACATGTGGAGTAAAAATGTATATGTGTGTATGTATAAAATCATTTATTTTCCTAATTTTACAATTTCTAGTGGAAAGTTTGCACTCAATTTTTCCGTTCTGGAAAAATTAAGTCTTTTCTAGTACATTGTATCTTTCTACCAAAAAAATTATTTTGATGTTGATGCCATTTTTTGTTATTAAATTGCTTATTTACTGATATTAGAGAGACAGGAAGTGGGGGAAAGAGAGAGATGAAGAGAGAAAGAGACACATTTTTCTATGCTTTCATTGGTTGCTTCTTGTATGTGCCCTGACCAGCTATTGAACCAGGGGATAATGATGTTCTTTCCCACCAAGCTCCCTTGCCAGGGCTTCAGTTTTGCTGCTGTTGTCACATACTATTCACTTACTTTTTGTGTGCATGTTTTTACCTGTGGTTAAATGTCCTCCTTATAGGTTTGGTGTTTCATTATTATTTTTATATAAGTAGTTTCATTATTTTGTTTCTATATCATCTATTTTTTCTAACTTTGTTAATCCTTTTATGTATGTATGTACTTTATTTATCTTTTCTTTATAGCTTATTATCAAAAATTATTTAAGGTCATTTATTTTCTTCTGAGTATAGCTTTGACCACTTCAAGTTTAGACTTTAGTGATATCATTATCACTTGGTACAATTTACTATCCTGACATATATGTGTATGTATACACATATGTATATATCTATATATATGTTATATATTGTCTCTTTGAATTAAAAAATCTATTTAGGAAAATATCACTTTGTTTCCAAATGTCCTCATTTGTGAGAGTGTAAGTTTATGCTCTTATTATTAGTCTCTAATATCTTTGTATTTTAGGACAATTAATTGTATTAGGTTGTGCAATTTACAAATTGGTAGATTTATTGTAGATACCTCAAGATCTAAAATGCAGTTTCTCTTTGCAAATATGTAATATATATTTTAATAGTGTATATTTTCTAGGATATTTGCAGCATATTAAGTCGAGTTTATGCATTATGTAATTTAGTCTTTCCATTTATATCTTGTCTTCTTATCTGTCGGAGACTAAGAGAGGAACTTCAAAGTTTCTTATTACAACTGAAGTGTTGTGAATTTTTTTTGTTATCTCTAACTTGTTTTATAATCACAAACTATGTTATTAGGCATGTAAACATTTATAGCTACTATATAGTCATCATAGATTTTACCTTTATTTTTAGAAATAATTTCTCTTCTAATTAAATCATTTTAGCATTAAATTTAGTTTTGTATATATCAGTAGTACCCCTTTTTCCTTTTATTTGAATTCATTATACATATATACACATATATACCCATTCTCCTTTTAAAATACTGTTACATTATTTTAGTGTATTTGTTGCCTATAGAGCAAATACTTTAATGTTATTTATTGACCCAGTGAGGACTCTTCAGAGGTTGTTTTTTTTTTTTTAGGGAAGTTTTAAAATTCCAAATAAAGGACAGAAGAGATGAACTAAGGGATTCCTCATTGGAGAATTGGCATCAAGGATTTTTGGACTCCTGGGCTTTTTCAATGAAGCAATAAATTCTACCCTTTGGCTTAAACTGCATCTTGTTTATTTTGCAAACTTTGATTTCAGAACAAAATAAACAACAAGAAAGAAAAAACCTGACAATACACAACATCCAAACCCAATGTCAAATGTGGGAAGAGAAGCCTGGAGGCCTTTGCATCCTGCCTCAGGCAGAAAGACAGGAGAGGGAAAAAAAAACCCAGCAGACATCAGCAGAGGCAACCAGGTTTGCTGGGGTCACTTGGGGTTGTAGGGGGAGCCATGGAGTCACTATACAGAGGACGCAAGGTCTGAAGGTAGAATTTCCTAATCTACTTCTTCCATAGGAGAGGCATCCTTAACACCCCCAGGGTGGGGCACGTATCTCATGAGAAACAGCACCACTGGGTTCTTCTGCCCTCATTGTATCTTCATCAGTGCCCCTGCCAAGCTTGATCATGCAGCAGGTGTGGTTGGAGTGGGTCTGGGGATCCTCAAGTACAGTTTCAAGAGCCCTGTAGTTTCAAACAGCAACACCACAAGGTCCTTGACAGCCTTGTCGCTCTTGTCTACCTCCACCTTCGGCTGTCACAGTCTCCAGAACAGAGCGGCTGGGGTTGATCTCCAGGTTCCTTTTGGCCATCACATAGCCCAGTGGAGAGTTGACCTAAAGTGCTCAGGCTTTGAGGATTTCCTCGGTGTTGGCTGTTCACTGTACGTGCTAGTCATGGTGCAGCCAGGTGAACACATGAGCCTATTGGAGATTGTCACCATCCCAACCTGCTTATCCAAGATTTCTTTCCTGAGTTTGCAGACGCTCTCACATTTGACCTTGCTCTCTTCCATTTTCTTCTTCTCTTCCTCATCAGGTAGTCCAGGCCTTCCTGTGTAACTGAGACCAGGCTCCTCCAATCAAACTTCTTGAGCTGCCGAAATGTGAGATACATAGTTTGAAAATGAATTAATTTCATTTCAGCCTGGGAGCTGTGAAAGAGCAAAGGCACAGAAAGTTGTTCTGATTAGTAGAGTCCTCATGGATTCCAGGCTTTAAGTTTTTAGGGAATGCCCAGGGGAATTTCTCACAGTTCTTGTTTTACACCAGCTCAGAGAAAAGTTCAAGGCACTACTTAAGTACGTATTAATGAATGACCTTTGAGATTTTGCTCTGCCAGAGCAGTTCTTGGGAGATCTTCAGGAAGGCAGGTCCTCAGAGTCAGCCTCACCACAGATGAATTTGAAATACTCTGGTGTCAGCTAGTCATAGCTGTCCATGATGAGCACATGGTGAACAGAGAGTTTGATGTTGTTGTTCTTCTTTTTCTCAAAGAGGCCAAAAGGAGTGTGTCAGGGCTTGAAAAGCAATACCATGACTTTCAACTAACTTTCTACAGAGAAGTGCTTGACTGCCAAGTGCTCTTTCCATTCATTGGTGGAACTCTTGTAAAACTCTCTATATTCCTTCTGGGTGATGTCATCAGGGTTTCGTCTCACCCCAATGGGCTTAGTCTTATTCAGTGATTCCCAATTAACATTTCTTCTTAATCTTCTTTATTTTTTCTTACTTATTCTTAGTACTATCATCCTCCTCATCTGAGTCCATTTCTTCAATCTCAGGCTTCTCCTCATCATTTTATCTTCCTCTTTTTTCTCAACTTTCTCTTCCTCTGTTTCATCATCACTGATTTCTTTCTCTCATTCCTTCCCCAAATAAAGGGTGACAGGATAACCTATGAACTATGAGCACTTATTCACCACTTCTTTGACATGCCTCTCCTTTAAGTACTTTGTCTGCTCTCCTTTAAGATAGAGGGTGGATCACTGTGTGGGAGCTTTGACCACAGAGCCCCCTGCTGTGCCGCAGATGAGAATAAGTCTACCAAGACAAGATCTGCTTGGGGAGGAAAGGTGGTCTAATTCTCAAAGGAGAAGGGCCAGGAGCCTGTTCTCCAGTGGGCTTTTATTGGGTTCAATTTGCACAGGAATACAGGGAAAGCTCATCAATCATTGTCACGCAGTAAGGATCAAACAATAGATAACATACAAAGAACTATGAGGGCTTATTCTGAGTTAGGGCCAGAGAGCTAACGGGTCATAAAACTTTGGGGAATGAACTCATTTTATGCTTAGACCCTTATCAGAAAACTGAGGACATTCTTAGCAAAGCAGGTTTCACAGGATTTTATGCATTTTTTCTTAGGCCTGATTGCCTATGGGAACCCTCCCTTTCGAGTACAGGGCTGCACCCACCTCCAGCATTGTTTCAGGCTTAAGTCAGGCAGGGGAAGCAAGGCAGCCAAGAGATTAGGAGACTTCTCTCAGACTGAAAGGGGATCCATCACCCCCTTTTTCTATAGCCCCCCAAGTTCTTCCCTGAGGGCCCCTTTGTGACTGTGCCTGTCTTAGGTCATCCCTCCTTTGAGGAATTTTACCCATCTTTGGCTAACCAGTCATCTGCCTGGGACCAAGCAGGGTGAAGTGAAAGGGGGAAGAGGCAGCACCCCTGCCAGGGAGATAAGCTTTCTCTCCTTAGTGGCTTATGGTCCCAAGGTCTCTTTATTCAGCCTTAGTCATGGGAGGTTACAGCTTCTGAAAACAGGCAGGGCGGTTTACAACAGATCACTTTGGTGCCCTGGTGAATGGGCTCACCATAGTCAGTTTGTAAGTGAAGAAGCCTCTAGCTGAACATTCTCATGCATACTGCTCATCATCATTGTGCTTTTGTGATCACCACCACTTTCCCTGCCACCAGGTAGGCAGAATAAAAGCTGACAACAAATTGTCCAATCATGGAGATGCCTGTAGTAGTCTGAAGACCCTGCATTAATGCTTTAGTACCAGGCTTGGCAATGGTTCCCAGATTATTATTGGATTAGCTTTGGTCATGCCAATGCCTGTGCCCACCAAAGGCAGGGTGCATTCCTGGGAGCTGATGATGATGTCAGTTTTCAGCTCTTTATCACTGTCCAACTTGGAAGGGTCAATCGGTCCCTCATAGTATATCTTGTCCAAGACACTACTGATCAACTCCTCAAAGGTAATGTCCTTGTTGGAATAGAAGGCATTAATAATGAGGGATATAAGCTGGGCAATTTTCTGCCTGGAAGGCAAAAGTCTCTACCTCCTCTTCTCCATAGTGTATCTTGAAGGTAAAAAGATGCAGTTACTGGAGAGCAAGATGGGCAGGGACTGTGTTTGGCTCACACACCAAATGAAGCATGCTTGAGGGTGACTCAAGAGTGACTTGAACAAATCTTACCCTTGCTTCTGAACTTGAACTCAAGTTAGTTTCACTTGCACCACAAATAATTCCAACTAATGAAATCTTACTTCTATCACCTTGTAATAGACTCCTAGCTATTTATATTGCCTGCCTGTGTTCTTTTTCGTTTTCCTCTCTTTTGCTATACACCTAATGATCCTATTTCTTTATAGTTTGTCTCCAAAGGAATAAAAACTTTACACGTTTTTATTCTATTAATGGATTCCTGTATGTTTACAATTTTGAATACATATTGCACATCTATTTCTCTTGCAATGCTCTGGCTCATGAGATGAGCATTGCATTTCCTTTCCTTCACATCCAACAACTCTCACATTTTAGAGAGTAATCCTAAATTTTACAACTAGGTAATTGGTACTTGTCAGGAACCTGGGCTGGACAGAATCTGGTCTTTTGGCTAATGCAATCAGCTCGGGGGTTTACGCTCCTCAGAAGACAAAGCGGTTGGTCTTCCTGTTGTTGCCAGTTACGGCTAGCCCAGCCCCTGCCAAGAGCATGTGCAGAGTACGAACACAGGCTACCAATCAGAGTATAAGACGTACCCCGGCATGCATGCAGTAACCTATCAAGAAGCGCTCCTTTGTGTGCCCCTCACCAATCAAGTAGCGATACGCTTCCCCTTCCCCCCCTTTTATAAGTCTTTGCCTGAAAATAAAATTTTGCAGCTTGATCAGAACTTATTGTCTTGCTGCCATTCTTTGCGCCTCTTGTCCCCCTCACTCATTTGCTTCAGACAGGTGGTTGAGCCCTGTTGATCGCTCTGCTGGCCAGAGCAGGTACTAATGGAATTGCTACATTATTCATTTAATATCCATTTGTATCCATTTTAGCAAGTGCTTGGAAATCAACTATGGCCACGTGTTTTACCTCTATGTGAATCATTATAATTATTCAGTTCTCAGGTGGCCTGAGTATTTTCTAAATAATATTTTTTCAGAAAAAAATATTTAGACTGTTTATGTCATGAATCTTTAGAAAGATATGAATCATGTTCCCCCTTTTGTATGTCATATAGGAAGATCAGATTTGGTTATATCTAAGAAAAACACCCAAATGAACAATGTCTTAAATACGTTAATACACAGAAGAAGCCTGAGCATAGGAAGTGCAGACCTCACCAGGCAGAGTCAAGAATGTTGTTGGTGCCCCAGCTTTATGCTTTCCCATCCCTGGAGCATTATACTCATGACCCAGATGACTGCTCCTGCGCATGTCATCATATTGAGGGTATCTACTCTCTGAGCAGAAGAATGAATGAAAAGAGGCAGGGGAAAAGGATTTTGCCCCTCCCTTTCTACACACTTTTTACCCACATCTCATTGGGTCAATAAGAAGAAAATAGTCACATGGACACACGCAATTGTAAGGGTTTTTTTTAATTTGCCTGACTACAAATGAAGGAAAAAAATGGAAATTTGAAAGCACATACAAGTGCTAGTCACACATTCGAGCATTATCTTTAATGAGTACATACAACTTGAGGGTTATAAATAGTATTTCTAAAATTTCTGTCAATATCACTCCATTCTCTCTTTGCCTTTTATAAAAAGAGAAGAAATTATCCATATTTTCTATTTTGTAAGTAATATCTTTTCTTCTGCTTCTTTACAATAGGTGCTTGTTGAAATTGTTCTTTTTAAAAATATATATATATATTTTATTTTTAGAGCGAGGGGAAGGGAAGGAGAAAGAGTGGAAGAGAAACATCAATGTGTGGTTGCCTCTCATGTGTCCCCTACTGGGGACCTGGCCTGCAACCCAGGCATGTGCCCTGACTGGGAATTGAACTGATGGCCCTTTGTTTCACAGGCCCGTGGTCAGTCCACTGAGCTACACCAGCCAGGGCTGAAATTGTTCTTTATCTTTGAAATTATAAAGGAAAATACAAAGATATATGTATATATACTTTTTATTAATGTATTTAGTATTTAGTGGTCCCTTTAAATGTTAAAATTATAGTCTTTTCCCCCTCAGAAAAGTTTTTTCCTATTACACATTTGATTTTTGTTTTTCTTTTATTTACTCATATTTTACTCTCTGGCATTTGTATTATTAATATGCTGGTTTTCTTAGAGCTCTATCTTCATTAACTCA
>PVKM010016753.1:0-26536 GCA_004027735.1 Carollia perspicillata
GTAGGGCGTGACAGTCACTGACAGCAGTAAGTCACTTGAAACAGATCAGCATCTATTTTTATCAAGACTAAATAGATAGACTGTCTACTTTGAACAACTATAATGCCATTGGCTTTGCTTCATGTTTGTAAACATATTGTATTATTGTAGTTGAAATATGTGAGAGGGGAAAAGGAAATTGAATTAAGCCACAAATAAAGTGTGTTTTATTTGGGAACATTTTCCATTATTTTAAAGCCAAGATGAATGTGTCACAAGAAATACTATGGCCTTTCTGCCCTTTAGGTTTTGCCACAATTTAGACCAATGACCCTCCACAGTTGTTCAAAGTATTAAAGCTTTTCTGTTGCTAGCAGTGGAGGAGAATGGATTCACTGAGATTTTAACAGATTGACAACATCTTATCTTGTGCACACATGCTTCATGAAGGTGAAGAAGGCAATTTGCCATCCACTGTGACTATTTATTTGCTTTTTAATTGGCTGGGACTAGTTTTGTACAAGAAACCATTAAATCATTGTTGAATACAAAGGAGGCCTCTGATGGGTGAGACCATCTGTGTTGGAAATTTCTAAGTGAATAAATGACACCTATTCAAACACTTCACAGAGCATTTACAGGAACAATGAAGTTCCTGGTCAGTGTGGTTTTCGGAGAAGGTTTGTGTGATTCTGATTAACAAAGCGCTGCTCCTTCAGGCAAGATAGCCTTTACATTTAGCTGTTAATGAAACTGTCACTATGACTTAGTGTGGATTGAGAGTCAACAGAAGTAGTATATATATGTGTACATGTGTATGTGTACGTATATATAATCTCACAGACGCAAGTAAGTGCCATATTTTTGCTTCAACTCAGTATAGTTTATCATAGGGAAATAAAAAAAATATATGTAAATTTATTAGACATGTGGGTTTAAGTTGTGACCACAAATGGTAAAAACTTAAATATAAGTACAAATTCCATTTTTCTTTTTTATTGGACTAATATAAATTAAATATATATAATTACTCAATATAACCAATTTTAAAGACCATTGATTCCAAGTCACATTTTCTCTTTAGTATGCCATAGACTTTTACTGCATCAAATTATCATTTTGAAATAATGATTTGTAACTTTTCTGAATGTGACACATAAAAGAAACATTTAACATTATTATGTATGTCTCCATGTAATGGGGACAAAGTATGGGTCTCCCTAAAAATAGGGTAACCCTACCGTCTTCCCCAAATTATGTAAAACTCTTGCAGAGGTAGGCAGGGAATACCCACAGGAGTGAAAAGTACAGCATTTAAGGCACATTGCATATCAAAGACAAATTAGCCGTCCATTCATTCCTGAAGGAAGGAGCTGTGGAAGCTGCCTGGGGGCAAATTGTGTAGGTGACTGAGAACATGCACCAGCAAAGTGACTTTGCAAAGGGACTCTTGACATAGTGGGGGCAGTGGTGGGGGTTAAGGAGGAACCTTACATGATGCCTGTGGAAGCTGTGGAAGGATGCCGACCCTGGATGCCTGTGTGTGGCTGGAAACTTTTACCCTGAATAAAAATGGCAGCTGAAAAGGGTCAAAGACACTGGGAAGCTGACAAAAATGGTGGGCACTATTACACCATAGAAGGAGCCAGATATTTGGCCACAAAGGAAATTTTAAGCCAATCGTTTAACATTGAAGTGGGCCAAGAAACAAGAGAAGTTTGCCATGAGGTCTGAAGGTCCATCTGGGGGTCTGCCTGTGAAAGATGGTGGCAGAGTTGGCAAATCTGCAGGGAACCTGCCTGGCCAAGGACACAGACACACTGGTAAGCTAATGGCTGAAGTAAAGGCAGATCCTGAGGAAAGAAACTGATTCTGCAAGGACTTAGGCTGGTGAACCCAGACTTAGAAGTACTCGAAGCCAAACTGGGACCAGGAATGCTGAACTGCAGACTTCTGTGTTTCTGAAGGACATCACTCCCTTGGTATATGGTCTCTTGGTATGGGAATTTGGAGCTTGGTACAAGCACTTTCCCTCTGGGTGTTTGATATTTAGAAGTTCTGGGCCACTGGCCCTACTTCCCACATGGATAGGAATGTTCCTAGGACCAGATGATACAGGGCTTAGACCCAGCAAAGGACAGGAGCCCACTTCTGGATTCAGGGTCCCATGTAGGGATATGTGGCTCTCTGGGCTCAGGTCTCTGGGATAGTGTAAAAAGGCACATGGTTTCCTGAACCTCTATATGACAACTAAGGACACCACACCCCAGATTCTGCAGGAAAAAGCTGCTGAAAGAAAATGGTGACTCCGTAACCCACAAGTGCACACTTCACAGAGGATGGAGATTTGTGACCAGCAAATCTTTCTGTGACCAGCATAGGGACAAAGAAGAAAAATGGGAAACTTGTGAGCATGGTTTTTCCCTGTAGCCTTTTGGGAAGCAAGGGAAGTTCTGGGCCTTGTGGAAAAGAAGGCCTCCACACAGGAGTACTCTTAGCCTCCCCAAGATTGAAACCCTGCTAATAAAAACCAGTTTCCTTCAACGCAAATCGTTAAGTCATGTAAATTCCAAGGGTCAAGTGCCAAAACCCAGTTTGCACAGTTACATTTGTGCACAGATGTCTATGAGATTTCTTTTGCTTCCAATGATAAATTTAACAGTAGGAATGTGTTTCTAATAACATAACAGTTTTCACCAGTTTGAATTTCAGGCTTTAGAAAAAATTTGGGCTCCAAATCAGGAGAAATTTCTTTCTCCTTTTAGACTAAGCTGTTTTTTTTTTGTGTGTGTGTGTGTGTGTTTTAAGTCAGTAAATGAAAGGTTAAGAAAGTCAGGAGACAGTCATTCATTACAAGTTTTTCACCAAAGTTTCTACTTTTTGTAAGATAATATTAAGCAATACTCATCTGTTATACACTCTGGTTTGTAAATCCCCTGCTCTTGTAGTGTTTCCCCAACCCCTATTATTTCATAGCTTTGAACAGTATCACAATCCATATCACAATCTGTCTTAAAACATCAAGCTCTATGACAAGGACTCTTAAATTATTTGCTTTGCTGTTGGAAAGTGAGCTACCTTTATATGCTCAAGTTAAGTCAATTAATTACATTTGTATACAACTTTTATTATTTATGAAATTGTGAGGCAACTTCCTCTATTTTCTAATAAGACATATTAAATATAGCAAAAACTTAGATCCAAAGCAAGATGATAACAATTTTGTAGAATATATTATGCTTTTGTTCTTCCTGATTCATAATGTATTTAAGTATATATCTTTGGGAATATAGTACAAAGCTGAAGTATAGTACAAATAAAGCTCAAGCTTTGTATAAGGATTGAACATTAGGAAGCACATTTGTTCAAGGTTTCTCTGATTTATGCATGTTTAAAAAAATGATTTAGACATGGCATAGTTATAAGTACTTATAAAATAATCATTTTTATAGGCATTAACTATTTTTAATAAATCACAGTGAATTAATAATTGTTTCTATTTTATTATATGTCTACATTGTCTATATTATAGTATACACTGCAGTTTGTGTTGAATGAAAGGATGAATGAAGACTCTGTGTGAGACACTGAGCTCAATACTTTATTGCATTTTAATTCACTGAATCCTTGTTAAATATGCAAGCAAAGTATTATCATTATCATTTAGTCTTGTAAAATTTAAAGATTTTATTGCTTAAAGATTGTATTGCTTAAATATTTTAAATGCTGTATTCAAGATTAAATAGCAAGGAAAGAGAAGAAATACATTTAGTTTGTGAAAGCCTATCTCAAAAATAATTTTGTTTATATTTTTCCATTGGTTATAAATCTAATAAATGTTAAATAAATTGGCCCACATTTTATAATTTCAAGTTATCAGATTAAAAAATGACTCAGTAGTGTGTGAGAACTGAAGTCATCACCATTTCCTCTTCCTTTGTTAAACAATGCTGGAAACAAACATTTTCTTTCCCTATGATAAATTATACTGAGTCAAAGAAAAATAAGGCACTTACTTCAATGAGATAAGATGGCAAACCAACTAATATAGATTACATACTTACCAAGATTAACTCATCAAATTTTCTCATTAACACTTGCTTCAAGACTTTCACCTTATTATGTCTACTAATCCAAATCTATTAAGGTCATAAATGTTCCTGAAAACCAATTAGGCCCCTGCCTTAGATGACCTACCTCTAGGCATCCAGAAAGCCCCTAAAATACTAAATATATCCTTCTCTGCCTTTCCCATTTGAGACAATACTAACACTCTGACAAAGCAGTGGTTTTCCTGACTGAGTAATTAAGTTGGCTTGTTTTTTATCAGCACTTTTTTCTGGTGTTTTGGGGGAGAAAGTTGACAGCTAACATCTATCATAATGGTATTAATTAGCAAGAAATCTACTCAGAGAAAAAACAGTGGAAAAATTATTAAAAGAAAGTATAATGAGTGAATATTTTAGTCATGACTTAAAAGTTAAAGGGTATCCTTTAACTTCGGTCTAGGTATTATAGTCATTTATCTTCTTCCATCTTTCTGCATTTATTCTCCCTACACTTCTAGGTAGCATTCTCAGGGAAAGATATCAGTGTCATAATAGCTATTCAGCCTTTTGTTTCTCAAGAAAATGTATATAGAATAAATAGATAATAATAAATAGAAAATCATTTGGGAATTTTTTGAATAATAAACTTTACCTTAATACAATGTTATGAGCTACCCTCTTCTGTAAAATTGAAATAATAATAATTAACTAAAGTGTTTATTATAAAACTTACTTGAGCTTATGTGAATTACTTTTTATATAAATTTATTATACCTAACACAATTAAGCAATACGGTATTACTATTACTGTTCGAAATTGAAACAATTTCAAAATTGTTATTGAGCAAAAATAATAAACCAATTTGTTGGGTAAACCAAAAACCTTCATCCCAAATTCATCTAAAATAACAATTTTTTTGCTAAACTATAAACATCTCCAAGGCAATTCTGTGAAAGTAAGATTTGATTTTTTAACCTATTTGGTCATTACTTTCAACATTAGCAAAATTAAATATTTTTCTACTCACATTAACCTAATTTATTGAATAACACACTTAAAAGAAGTAAAGACCATATTTTATGTCAGTCCATATTTACTGATCATCAGTATCCATAAATACAGTTTTCTATAAGGAATAATACCAAACCAAACATACTTTCTTAATCTTGTGTTGAAAATCACACAGAAGAATGATAGCTGTGTCTTAACATGTTTAATGAGAAATCATACAGCTAGTAAAAAAAATGTGTGCATTTTTGTTTCTCTCTAAGGAAATAAATACAGTCCAATCAAAAGACCAATTTATGAGCATTTCTCAAGAATGCTTTATCAGTGATTTCAAAAGAACAAATGCCAATCATATGTTCAATACAATGCTCTTTGTTATAGAAGGTCCAATTATAAACATAGAAAGAGGTAAAATAGATCTTGACATAGAAGAATCTAGAGTTATCAACATTTCAATGTGTGTTCACTTTTCTGAGTCACATATTGTAAAACCTCATGTGAAGAAGGCTGAGTTAGTCATATATTCAGTATTTCAAACTATATTTCCACTGGCTAATTTAATCCTTTATTATACATATTATTTCATTTTCATCCCAATCTCATTTACCAATAGTTTTTATATCATATTATAATCTAATAGGCTTTAGGGGGTTGCATTCTGTAAGTTACCTGTTTCTATTTTTGCCCATTTTTACACAGAGGTCACCACCCTCTATCTTCTTTACAACCGTACTTTACATATTAATATATTATTGATGCAGAAATGGAATGCTTTACTTTATATATTAATATATTGTCAATGAAGAAATGGAATATTTATCATAATCAGTCTTCTGTCAATGGTGTTCATTGCTCATTATGATATTCTTAAGTATAATATAATCAAGTTCACATGATTTCAGAAATTCACTGTTCTAGGTGAAATGGATAATTTCTTAATTTCTAATTAACTTTAATTTAACTTCATAGTTTTTATATAGGTATTTAATACATTTGTATTTTATCAACTTGTGTGCTGTTGGGTAGGGACCCAATTTTCTTCCACATAGTCAGGCAGTTCATTCGATAACACCTACTATTAAGTGCAGGTTTTCTCACCTGCTTTGTGGGAGCACCTTCATCATGTATTAAAATAGCATTAATAGGTCTGTCTCTAAGCTCTGTATTTTTTTCCATATATTTTTATTATTGTAATGATGCTACATTTTTATTTTATCACTAAACATATATTTAGGTGTCAATATTTGCTATGGCAAGTGTTCTCACATGAACGCTTATTTAAATTGTCTTAGTTACTCATAAAAATTGATAGCTTCATAAAGTTTTTAGGGTAAATTTTGTGATCCTCAGAAAAATCCAACTAAAATTCTAATGAGCAGTAATTAGAATCTAGTGCTTTTGGTGAGGGGGGGGCGGTATGATACTAAGAAATTCTATCCAAGAGCATTAAATGCCTCTTAATTTATTCAAATCATGTCTGCATTTTATTGCAATTAGAATTTTTTCTTATGGGTTCTCATCTACTTAAAGTTAATTCCTAAGTAATTTAGAACTGTTGTTACTGCTGTTTCAGGCATATGTATATAGAGAGATATAGAAAGCCATTCTATTGCCCCTGGTGCCTCAGACTCTGAAACTCAGGAACATATTTGTCCTTGCTAGAAAGTCTATTATTACATAGGAGATCTTGTAACCATATTAAAGAATTATTTTTAAAGAGCAAAGAGCAAAAGAAATTGTGTGCCAGGAGTAAGGAAACAATTTAAAATCCAGCAACCATAGCAAGTAGCTATAGAACTAAGAAAATGAATTAATTAAGTGGTACATTCGACTCTACTAAAACCAAACATAAAAACAAAATAAATAAGACAGGAGCACAGGAAGGAATCAAGTACTGGAAACCATAACAAGGGCAAACACATGACTGGGTTCTTCAAGTATGGTGTATTCCTTTTGTTATCTTGAGTAAACTAAATTACTCTGGAATACGATTGAGCTGCCTGTTTTTCTGGTGGATACAGTCTTGTTTATTTGTTATTCTGGGATTTGTTTAATGTATAGCTAATTGAAGAGGTTTTTTTTTTTTGTATTCTGACATATTAATGTCTGTCCTGGTTCAAGTTTGAAAATTAGATACATTTAAAAACATTTTAAACCACATATAACATCTTATCTTTCAAATTCTTTAAGTATATTTTCTTGATTATGTCATTACAATTGTCCTATTTTTTTCTCCCCTTTATTCTTCTCCACCCTATACCCCGCCTCCCATCATCATTCCCTCACCTTAGTTCATGTCCATAGGTCATACATATAAGTTCTTTGACTTCTCCACTTCCCATACTATTCTTAACCTCTCACTGTCTATTTTGTACCTACCATTTATGCTTCTTATTCCCTGTACCTTTTCCCCTGTACCTTTTCCTCAGACCCCTCCCCACTGACAACCCTCCATGTGATATCTCTTTCTGTGAATCTGTTCCAGTGCTAGTTGTTTGCTTAGTTCATTTTTGTTTTTGTTTTTTTTTTGTTTTTGTTTTTTAGGTTTGACAACAAACTCACAAGTACCTTTCAAATTCTTTAAAACTAAAATGCAGGTGATTATTTTTCTCCTAAGTGTATTTATAGTAGGGTAAATCATTTTAAGGATATTAAGTATAAAGCATGGTGTAAAAAATTTTTTTCTAGTTTGGTTTTGGTGTTTTTCTTTTTCTTTTGAGCCTGCAAGAAGAAATAAAATAGCTAAATAGAACAACCAGGAAGCCTAATAAGTAGAAATGAGTAAAGATAAGATGATACAGAAAAAGAAAATAAAATAGCCTAAGTAAATTGTGTTTGGCTTTTAGTTTTAGTTAGGAGCTTTGAGATACATTGACTACAACCTGAATTACTTTTAACATTCCAGATCACCATAGTAATTTATTACATATTTATACATGCAGAGCCATAGAACCCAGTTAGAAAGCAGTATATTAAGAAACAGGCAAGTCGCTGGGGATTAGATCCTGGTGAAATGGACAGAGACGGACACTTGAGTGTGCATTAATCACTCATTCCCTAAAGGCTATCTTAGATTATTTTTAGCCTCTACCTTAAAATTACGTCTTGCTTGTACTGACATGTTTTTCCCTAAATTTGTAATAAGCACCCATGAAAATACAATAAAGTGGTGAAAATATATAGCACATGAAAACTTAATTAGCCTAGTACTAGAATTAGGTTTGCATGGAACAACACTGAAAATTTAAGGAATGGACTATTTAATTCCATCTTAATGAAAATAGATTCAAACATTCCCTACTCTTTCTCTATCCATGTTTCTTGTTTCAGAAATATAAGTCCAGTTCCAATCTCCACACAGAGACTATTATTCCCTAACTGAACATACAGTTTTGAAGTCCATCAGGATCAATGTCCATAAACATTCTAGCAACTGAAAAAAGCCACAGGAATTATAATCAGTGTTTACTGTGCTGACTGCTCACTGTAGTTTCCAGACAAAATAGAATTCTCTCCTACCAGGAATGACAACAGGAAATGTGAAACTATAAAGGGTGCTTCTGAGAAAGCTGTGGGTGTCAAAGTGCTCATGGTCTTAATGAATTCAAGAAATCATCACAGTGAACATAAGAATCAGAACTGTAAGGTGAAAGGAACATACAATGATGCAGCAGAAGGGCAGAAGATGAGGGACAGATATTTAAAATAACGATACCAGGTCTGGTGTCCTAAGTCAAGAAGTTAGAATCTAAATGAGTCCTTAAAAATATAAATAAATAAAATAGAGATATCAGAATAGTATCATTTCTTATGGATAAAGTACAAAGTATGAGGTAAAAAAAACAAAAGAAAGAAAAAGATTATTAAATGCCAGGTGATGAAGACACAGAGAAAGAATCAAAGTTGAGAGTATTTTGCTGATGATAGATAAATAGATAGAAAGATAGATAGATGATAGATAGATAGATAGATAGATAGATAGATGATAGATAGATAGATAGATAGATAGATAGATAGATAGATAGATAGATAGATAGTCAATAGCACTGGGACTGATGGAGGATGGTGGGAAAGAAAGGAAAGAAAGTTTGTGAACCAGAGAACCAGAGGAGAGGATGAGAGTGAGCTGTGCTTCACAGGTTTGTTCCATAAACCAGCAGCACACAATTTTCTTGGAATTTTTTTGGAAATGCAGAATCTCAGGTTCTGTTCCAGGCTTACTGAATCCCAGGTTGTTGCCTTTTAACAAGAACCCCATATGAGTTAATTAAAGTTTGAGACACATTGGTACAGAAAGACAATATACACCTCAAAGAATCAAAGAATGTTTTTTTCTTTTAAAGGATAAAGAAGGAGCCACGTCTGGACACATTGATAATGAGTGTGAGAACAGTTACTCGGCCTCCTGTCTCTGACATATGTTGATGTGTAAGAAAAGAGCCTCAATTTAAGGAAACTGAAGAGGCTTTTTCTCTGAAGAAAATTAGCTTTCTTTTTAAGTGTGCTTAAATGTTCTTCCTTAGAAGGAACCACATTTTATTCTCTTGAAAAGCTTTAAAAATGCTAATAGTCACGTCCTACTGCTACAGTTTCTTATTTAAATTGGTCTTCATGCACAGCAGAGATAGATTTTTATTTGTTTGCTTTTATTTCTCTATATATTTTAAATATCCAAGAGTGATTACAATGTGCATCTGGGGTTGAAACCACTGATTTCAGGCAAAGATGAAAAAGTAAAAATCTTAGAAATTGGGAAAATGGGATATTTTTAATGAGAGGGAATCAGATGCTAGGAGACCACCCTGGAAACATTTGGGCACACCATGTTGAATGGGAAAGAGTCATGGCGTATATGTCTGGTGACTGATTAACATTGATGCTTGGACAGCACAGCAGATAGAACTAGACTGGAACTACATGGGATTGATTTTGTTGGTTTCTGAGGTGGTACAGGCACCAGATCTACTGTCGTCCCTCTCAGTAAAATTTGCACTTGGTGGTTCTTTGTCTTGGTACAGATAATGACTTTTACTGGAAGAGCCCCCAAAATGTTAAGCTTTGAACTTTCCCAATTTCCCACAGATAATAGTATTCCCAAGCATGCGCCATGTCCCAAACCCTAAGTGGTACAATAAAGTTAACTGGCACTAACTCACTGAGTCTCAGATAGCAATTTCTTAACTAGGGGATTTAAATTTACAAAAACTAATACATAAACTAGTCTTCATACAAATGCAGTAAAAAAAATGAAAACTCAGCTATTGAGAGTTTACCTTGGTATTTTTCTTCCCTTATTTTATCCCCATTATTCCTGGTTTTATTTTAGTGTAAAGCTTAACTTCAGAGTAGATATTTTATTTAAGACTTAAAATTGCATTTAACTTAAACATTTTATATCCCAGCACATAATCTGATATATTTATCTCAGCAACAACTTGGTCAGGCATAGAATCATGAGTTATTTCCTTTTTTTTTCCTTAAAGCCCCTGTGAAACTTGATTATTTGTAATCTTTACAACAACCTTCAAACTAGTCACCCTGCTACAAGTTTTGCCTCCTAGTAATCCATTTATCACAAAACAACCAATTGTTTCATTAATATATAGATGTATGTGTTATGCCATAGCTAAAACTCTCTCGTGTTTCTCCATCTGTCAGAATAAAGCAGAAACTACTAATTTAGCCTTTCCGGTGTATACATGGCTGGTTATTGAACTGCATGCTGATGACACAAGTCACAGAGGTCATTGATACTGCGATAGCGCTATAAGGCAAACAGGGGAATACTGAATTTATTTGAAGAAATGAAAACACATGCTACACCAAATGGTCTTAGACTCCTTCTATGTAGGTTAATAGAGACTGTTTAACAATCCTTATAGAGAAACAAATATGGGTGATTTTCATTCATTAACACATACCCTATTAATAAGATCTGTATTTAACTTTAAAAATATACCTGAATATTTAAAATTTATTAGGATCAATAGATAGTTCATAATTTGGCGTGTTCTTTAAAAGAAACCTCACTAGTGACTCATCACATGACTACCAGCATTTGTCACAAAAGGGACCCAGTCCATATCTCCCACATCATCTCATACAATTCTTTTCAGGTACAGAACACTTCAGGGAACTAGAATGTGTCCTATACCAAAGGAAGCAAACCTGATCTCAGCAAAGAGCACACACCTCAAAGCACTGAATTCTCCGTATTATTTAAGTCTCAATTAACTTTTTCCTCAGGTCTTTCAAATCCACTTAGTCTAAATCACTAATAACCCAATCCTCCAATCTTCCTCATATCAGCTTCATTTCTTCCTTGTAGTTAGTATTGTTTATAATTCTATGTTTCATGTTTTGCTTTTCCTTCACTAAATTTTATTGTTTTGTCTCCTTCCCATCCCAGATGAAATTGTCTACCATTTTTTTCTGCCACCTCCAAAAATTTCATGACCTAAGGGAAAAGGTACCTGGTGTTGCTCTCATCTCCAGCACCTAGAACAGTTCCAGGAACCCTAATAAGGCATTTAATAATTCTCTTTTGTAGGCCCAAATCTTCCTTGGAAATTCTCTCTATTGCTCCTATGTTTTTTGTTTTGCTTTTCCTATTTGTTTTTAAATTAAGCTGTTCTATGAAGATAATTAGCTTTTTTAAGCTTTGCTTAAATATGCTTCCTGTGATTCTGAATACAATTCTTTCCTATAAACAGAGCATATTATTATTTTGTTTTTAAACTCTCATATATTAAATGGAAATTATTTTGGTGCTTATATCGCTTGGCCAAATTCTCTTATGCTAAATAATTACTGTTTATTTCTTATTGTCATTCATGTAGACTGAGGAGGGATGAATTCTTAGAACGACCTATTCAATTAACTGAGCAGTGGGGCAGGTATTCTGAGTAATGTGAAGCAGTCTGTAAATTACTGCCTTTACATAATGAGCAAGTAAAGAGTCAAAGAAATAAGCATTTGATGATCAAATTCCCCTTCAATGCCTTACTTTTCTTCTCTTCCCTAATGTCATGACAGCAAAGACCATCACCTACCCACTTTTTAGCTATACCTGCTTTAATTCTGGAAATGATAGTCCCCAAATAGCTTCAGAAGGCACATTGTCCAGTTTGGAATGATGTTGGAAAGAGCTCTAGCTATAACGGAAGCAGATTTTATGAAAGAATTTGGGCCTGTGAATCAGTTGGTTTATACTAAGTGATGCCATAGTGACAATCCATGCCCTAAGGAGCTTAAAGCAGAAAAGAAAAATAACTCGCTCACATGAAGTCCACTGTGGGTTTGAACAACTCACATAGATGCTATTATTTATGTGAAACCTTGGTATCTCTCCTCACCCTTATTTCCACCACAGCCTTTAGCTGGAGAAGAAAGCACAGGTAGATTTTGGACTGATAATTAAGTGTACCTGTCTGACAGTGATTTTTACCACTCTGCTCACACTTGACTGTCCAGAGCAAGACTAATGACCACACCTAACTTTAAGGAAATATAAAATGCTATTATTCCATGCACCTGGGAGGAATGAGAACTGGATTTTGGGGAGGGGATGAAATGCTCCTGGCAGCCTCTAAGACCCTGAGGGGGCAGAAGGACTAGACAGGACAGCAGGGGGACAGGAAATACCTTCCTGTGTGACAGATCCAAATTTTACAATCACAAGCAGATTATTCACAAAAATGTACCTTTCATTTATATTTAACAACTTAAGTAACAAATCCCATTTTGTTTGATGTAGATTATCTTAGGGGTAAATTCAGCCACCTTTTATTTTTCTTTCATAGAATTGATATTTAAAACTGAATTCAATAACATTCTTGTGACTCAAAACATTTTCTCTCCTATCTCTTTAAGAGCTTAGGTCAGAAAGACCTTGGTGGGTAAAGAGCAGCATAACCAAACCATCTTCAGGTTCGATGTTGCAGGATCTGCCTCCAGATGCTACTCATTGCCCTGGTGCTGGAGTGGGCCTCCCTCTGTGCAGTCCACTTCACCATGAAGAAGTAGCTACCTCTGATGCAATGCCCTCATTGCAGTTTTATCCCCTTTTCCCATTATTCTTATCATAAGACACCTTATAGGGCTAAATTACTCATCTTCCATACATCATGCTTCCATGCCTCACTTTGCAGGATATTATGAGGTGACAATGCATTAATTAGAACAGTTAATTAGGACATTATATTTGCATTGTCCTAATGCATTAATTAGGAGAATGCAAAAATGATCACTTCTTAACTTTGTTGTTGAGTTGAAGATAAAGGCCCTTAGAATTAGTGATAGGGTCATACTGATTTTATAGTTTTTTGTACATTATGGACTATTAGTCTTAGTTTCTGTTGCATTTAAAATTATGCATACATTGATTTTTTGTGTTTTTATGATTATTTAAATTTGAATGTGGGGAGAGAATAAATTACTGGTGGTATGTTTTTCAAAGGTTATTATTTAGTGTTGTCTAGTGTCAGTTTTGTACCCTTTGATCTAGTATTTAAACTGTTATCAGAAAAATGTCCTGAATTAATATACAGAAAGATGAATGGATAGATAAATGTACATGCAGACAGACTAAAACATAGATAACCATAGTTATTCCACTGAGAGACAGGATGATACACTGTTATGAAGTCTTAGAATTCAGAGACATTTGAATTCAAATCCTAGATCCACCACTTAGCTGTGTGCTGTTCTACAAGTGACATAAACACTGTCAATCTTAATTTTGCTCTCTGAGGAAACATTATGGACAGGAGATATCTTTTCTCAAAGAGCCATGTCACGGATGGCTTTCGCTGTATAATAGTGGTATATTCCTGACATAATCTGTATAGAGATAAAATGGTGTAATACATATAAAATGCTAATCATGCTCTCATTATATATATCCAATAAGTTTTATATGATATATCAAGTAAGTTATTTCCATAACTAGAATATAATATAATGTAACAAAATATAATATGTGATCTATAGATTTCACTGTTCCTCTCTTTCTCTCTGTCTTTAGCATAATGTCAGGCACTTTTGTTGAAAGCATATGATAAAATTATTAGCTGGTCTAATCTCAGTCACCAGAAATAAGTAGAAATGAATCAAGTGAAGCAGGGGCAAGTGATAATGTGAAGAAGATGGAACATGAGTGAACGCATAGAGAAAAGATGCAGTTCGCTACAGCTAAAATAAAACTGCAAAACAGTGGGTTTTGCAAATGAACATGGACAGGTAGAATGACTAGATAATTAACATGGGTGGCAGAGAAGCATGGGTTATTGAAAACCTTAATTGTCATGGAAAGGTACATGGAAATTTGTTTTGTATTTGATGGAAATTAATTTTAGAATTTTAAAAATGAGAGCTATATATTCAGACTTCATGATATTTTGTTCAGTCTGATAGCTGTGCAAAGTATGTATTTATGGGATATGCAGGCCACAATGTGAAAGGCAGACACCCTTAGTAAAGTGTTTCAGGTAGTAGATCGTGACGGCTGAAGTCGGAGTAACAGGCAGAGAAATAGAAACAGCCTGGATTATTTATTGCATATAATTGACTATTGAAAACTGGGAGGTTATAAGAAAATAGTAAACATGGATTTTGGAGCATAAAAGTAAGTATTCTAGGGTAAGGGGAATCACCAGGGTGTGATCAATATTTATGGGAAAGATGGTGAGTAATACAAGCAAAAAAGAGGAAGTACTGATTTGATGAAATCTAAAGTGCATAGTATAAGTCTATGGTGGAGATAAGAATTTGGGAGCCATCAACTTATAATAGGCTCATATTGTAGATGAAATAAGAACAATGGATGAAATCACTTGGAGAAGCGAGTACGAAGGGCAAATTAGAGTGATCATGGAGGAAGGAGAAACTTGAAAGCAGAGGAAAGTCCCCATGAAGAAGATAAAAAAACAAGCTCCAAGGAATAGTCTTGCCTCTTTATTACTATTAATACAAAGAGAGGAAAATGGAGTAAATTATCACTACATTTGCTAATGTTTACTATGTACCAGACAGAACTATGAGTTGTTTTATGTAATCCTTACAACCAACCAGAAATATCATTTTAGAGTTTAAAAAAATGATTTGGAGGGATTATCCAAATTTCCAGAATTAGGATGCCTGAATTTTAGTTCAAGACACTCTGGAATCAAAGACCATGTTTCTTTTGACCTAATTATGACAGTTAAGAGTAAGGAAAGTGCCCTGGCTAGTGTGGTTCTGTGTATTGAGTGTTAGCCTGTCAACCAAAAGGTCTCCAGTTCAATCCCCAGCCAGGGCACATACTGGGGTTGCGGGGCAGGTCCCCAGTTGAGGGCATGCTAGAGGCAATGAATTGATGTTTCATACATCAATGTTTTTCTCTCTCTCTTTCTCCCTCCCTTCCCCTTTCTCTGAAATAAATAAATAAATAATCTTTAAAAAAGAATAAGGAAAGAAAAGATTTAGGTTGATATAGATGTTCTATAAAAATGTAAACCAAAGAAAGTGAATTTTGTTTTGTTTTATTTCTTAAAGGTCACATATATTTATTATATCCATGTGTTTTCATTCATGCATTTAGCATTTTTTATTTTTACATTTATGTTAGTGAAGAAATAGTAAATATACTATCATTTCAGTAATAGTAAAACTACCACTTGTTGAATATTGCTAGGTTTCTGACTCTTTATATAACTATTATATATGTAGTTATAATCCTCATGTTTATTTCCCATGTTTTACTATTGCTATTTTGTGGGTGGAGATATTACAAATAAGGACACTTCTATGTGGCAGAGCAAAGATTGTCATGCGGATCCTTTTCAATCCTCTCCCAGCTCCATGTTCATTCTTTTTCCTGTAAAACACTTCCAGGTGAGAACACCATCCTTTGTTTTCAAGTGAGTGCCATACGCATTTGAAAACAATCCTGAAACAGCAATTCAAAAGAACCTATACACCCCTCTGTTCACAGCAGCACAATTTACAATAGTCAAGTGCTGGAAACAGCCTAAGTGCCCATGAGTAAATGAGTGGATCAAAAACTTGTGGTATATTTACACAATGGAATACTACACAGCAGAAAGAACAAAGGACAGTTCGTAGGTTCCTTTGTGAAAGCATGGATGGAACTGGAGAGCATTATGCTAAGTGAAATAAGTGGAACCTAATGAACAAAACAAACAGGCAAGCAATATATAACCAGAGACAGAAATAAAGAACAAACTGACAGTAACCAGAGGGCAGGAGGGAGGGGGATAAGGAGAGAGAAGGGGAAGGGTCGTGAAGGAACATGAACATGGATAAAGGCCCATGGACAAAGACAATGGGGGGGTGTGGGCAGCAGAGGATTGAATGTGGGAGGTGGGGGTGGGTAGGGAGGGGGAGAGTAATGGGGGGAAATGGGGACAATCATAATTGAAGAATAATAAAAGAAAGAAAGAAAGAAAACGAAGAGTATCTAACAGAGCTGCTATTGTGCTGCCTCTTTAATCACACCTAGAAAGGAGAGGTTGGTGTATAGAAGAGACTGGCTCTAGTATGTCTCCTGTCTTAATAATCATGTAACAAGGGTCCACTGGCCTCCAGCTACTTGCAGGAATAAATTAGTTACAGGGAGAAATTTTAAAAAGCCAATAAATTGTTTCATCTCCCCCATAATTCACAGTAGGACAAAGAGCTAAATAATGTTGTTTGTTTCTTTCATTTAGTTATATTAAGATTTAAAGTTACAATAATGTAGGACTTGAAATAAGAAGTAAAAAAAATGACACCAAGCAAATAACTTACTGTCCCAAAATAAAAATTCTCCTTTTAAGCCAGCTAGAAAAAACACTGCCCTTTGGAATTCTATGGCTTGTATTTTTATAAAGAGTCTTAAGGACCCTTACCATCTGGTTCTGTATTTTGCTTAATAGGTCAGCTAGAGTATCATATGGGTAAAACTAGTAAATAAACACTTTGGGCAAATGATTACAGGTTTTCTCTCTGAAAAGCTCTTAAAATTCAAAAGCTGAAGTTGAATCCTACTGTTGGTCAAAAGTATTACAATATGACTCAATTCTATTGGTATTTTCCCAATGATAACTTTTTACAATTTCCTTTCTTTCCTCGGTTTTTTATGACTCAATACACTATACAAAATTGAAAGGGAAATGGATAGCTCTATATACCAGACAGATCATCAACTTCTCATTTTATTATTCATAGAATCTTATTTTTCCCTAAATTATAGTAGCTATAGAGCAATAGAGTTAGATTTAACTGAAATTAGTACTTTGTTCTTTGAATCTATAGAAATTGTTTTGCCAAGCAGTATTGTTTTGATCCCTAGACACAAATGTCATTTTCAAAAGAGATAGAACACTTAGTATCTCATCTTTCTATTTATGTGCATGACCTGAAGAGGTTCGCAGCAGCAAGACTGAGGTTTTTAAATCCTCTAATGTGAAAGTTGTATTATGTGAGCAATTTTACCGGCATTTTATGTTAACGTTGCATGCTGTCACAATTCATTTTCACCAATTTATAGAAACATGACGAATACTTCAGTAAAGTGTATAATAATTATATTTGCATACCATAAGAGTGGAAACAAGTTATATATACTATATATGTATGTGTTGTGTATATATGTATTTGTGTGTGTATCACCAGTATATTATAAAGAATAACTTACATGTATTACAAATGACTACTTACTATAAAGTATTTTATTATCTGCCATTAGTAGAGTGATAGCTGCTTCACTGAGCTTATGTTTGCTTCTTACTGCAAAATTCATAAAGCAGTATCCATTGAAGTTGGTAGAGGTTTGAGCAAGTGACAATAAATGTTGTCATATATTTTATCCAAGAACTGTACCATTACATTATTGATGGAAGCTCTCCTTTTACATTGTATTCATTTCACTAAATCACTGGCCATTAACCTGATGTAGGCATATAGGAATTTACAATGTAAGGCATGCTACTCATTAAGTCGTATATGTAATATTACTTAACTTTATGGGTCATTTTACCATTTTTGGAAAGAACTTATAATTTTTCTCTCTCATTTTTTTATTTCTTTTTAGAAATACTTATTTACATATTAGAGTTTTAGTACTCACATATTACATATACCCATTTCCAATTCAGAGCCTCCGCCATCATCCCTGAAATGCAAGAGATTTTGAATTTTTTTAATTGTTTTTAATTTTAAAATTCTCATGTTATTACCATATGAGTTGATAAGTCATGATCACAGAAAGAAAATTATAAGATGAAAGCTTTATCTCTTTTTCTGTAGTTTATTTTTTGACTATCATTACAGTAAATCAGGCGATAGTTCTCCTTCCTACATAACTTTGAAAATCTATCATAAAGATGGTTTTCAAGACTGTAGTTAACTTACTTTATTTAAAGATATGACTATGATATAAGTACCAGCTCATATAGTTTTTCCCTAATCAAGGAGGTTCATGATTATTAGTACAAAGCTTCAAAAAATATGTAATTAAATGGCAAGCAACAAGTCTTAAAGCAACGGAAAGCACATTAATGTGTTTGTCAGAAAACCTGTTGTCTTGCGGTTCCAGGCTTGCCTTGGACAAGTTGTTAAAACTTGGTTATTTTATACATTAAGTAGAGGGCAAAAGATCTCATACTGATATTTCAAAAATAAGCTTGAATTTCAGATTGAAGCTTTCTATGAGATGAAAATATAATGAGTATTCTGGCTATAGAATAAATAGTTTAAGCAACCAGACTACAAGTTGAAACCATTTTAGCAGTTAGTCCAAATTCAGGATCTGAAATAGGCACAAATTATATAAAAATCTGTGAGAAAATAATTGGGGAACCAAGAAAAAAAAGAATAACAAGATCTTGTCTTCATATCGCTAGGAGGATTTCTCAAGAATTTGGAGAGAACAACAAAAAAAAAGGAATTAAACACACACACACACACACACACACACACACACACACACCCCTGAAGAATTAAGTTACAGATAGGAAAGGAATAACAATGATGAAATTACAAAAAAGTTTTTTTTTAATATATAGTGTTGTTCACTATTTAGTGTCCCTAATTGATGTGAGAAGTCATAATTTATAGCACAAGCATAAAGCTCAATAAAGACCAAATGAAACTCATAAATCCTCAATTCTAAAAATTTCCTTTTCCCTATTTAAATTACAAAAGATTATTAAATCATGGAGTCTTTCTTGACTGATTTTTGTCTCAAACCCCTCATTTCACCTACAATTAGCTGCTAAGCCCAATCAATTTTATCTGCCATATTTTACCAATGCAATCTCAAGGTTTGCTACCCACAGCTAGGGTTGTGCCTCAGATTTCCATAATCACTCTTCTACAGCATGAGATGAACTTCTATCTTTCAATTTCATCAACCCAAATTTATTTCAATGCTGTGACAAGAGTTATCATTACCATCTTTATAATATATACATTTTACCATGACATTATTTCATTAAGTCTTTAATGATTCTTTATAGTACACAGATGAAAATAGAGGAAGAGTTTTATTCAATTCATGTTACACACCATACACACCCTATGTCGACTCCATGTATCTTGTATGTTAGACACATGGAAAACCTTGTGCACTGTTAATGGGGATGCAGACTGGTGCAACCACAGTGGAAAACTGTATGGAGTTCCCTCAAAAAAATTAAAAAGAGAACTACCCCATTTGAATATCTTTTTTCTTTTTCCCCCTTGCCGGGGGAGATATATCTGGTAAAAAAATTGCTACGAGCAATGTCTGAGATTTTGCTGCCCATGTTTTTGTCTGTGATTTTTATGGTTTTGTGTCTAATGTTTAAGTCTTAAATCCATTTTTAATTTATTCTTGTGTGGTGTAAGATGATGTAGTTTATTTTTTCTGCATTATCTCTCCAATTTTTCCAGCACCATTTATTAAACAAACTATCTTTAGCCTATTGCATGTGTTTGCTTCCTCTGTCAAATATTAATTGTCTATAAAGGTGTGGGTTTATTTCTGGGCTCTCTGTTCCATTGATCTGTGTGTTGGTTTTCACACCAGTGCCATGCTATTTTGATTACTAGAGCCTTATAATATAGTTTGATATTAGGTAGCATGATTCCTCATGCTGGTCTTCTTTTTCAGGATCACTGTTGCTATACGAGGCCTTTTGTGGTTCCATATAAATTTTTTGAAATATTTGTTCTAGTTGTATAAAATATGTCATTGGAACCTTGACAGAAATTGCACTGAATCTATACATTGCTTTGGGCAATATGGACACTTTAATTATGTTGATTCTTTGTATCCATGAACATAGTATGTGCTCCTACTTAATTTTATCTTCTTCAATTTCTTTCTTCAGTTTCTTATAACTTTTCTGAGTACAAGCAGGTCTTCTATGTCCTTGGTTAGGTTTATTCCTAGGTATTTCATTTTTTGTGAAGCATTTTTGAATGGGATTATTTTCTTAATTTCCATTTTTGTTAGTTCATTATTGTCATATAAATATATGACTGATTCTGGATATTAATTTTATATCCAGCTATTTTGCTAAATTGATTTATCAGTTCTAGTAGTTTTTTGGTGGACTTTTTGGGCTTCTGTATGTATAGTCTCAAATCCATTTCGTACAGTATCATGTCATCTTCAAATAAAGATGTCAAACTAAAAAGTTTCTGCACAGTGAAATAAAACATCAACAAAATTGAAAGACAACACAGAGAATGGTAGAACATACTTATACAGCTGATAAGGAGTTAATATACAAAATATATAAAGAGGTTACAAAACTCAACACCAATAAAACAACACAATTAGAAAATGGGCAAAGGAACCGAATAGACACTTCACCAAAGAGGACATACAAATAGACAATAGACATATGAAAAAAATGTTTAACATCACCAGTCATCAGAGAAATGCAAATTAAAACCACAATGAGACACAGTCTCACACTTGTCAGAATGGCTATCATCAATAAATCAAACAAGTGCTGACAAGGATATGGAGAAAGGGTAACGCCCGGGCACTGTTGCAAATGCAGATTGGTGTAGGCACTATGAAAGCACTATGGAGATACCTCAAAAAATTAAAAATGGATCTATCTTCCTTTTGACCCAGCAATCCCACTTCTGGGAATATATCTGAAGGAAGCCAAAACAATAACTCAAAGGAAAATAAGCACCTCTATGTTCACTGCAGTTTATTTACAATCCTCAAGATATGGGAGCAGCTCAAGCATCCACCTATAGAGGAGTGCATAAAACAACTATGAAACATTTACACAATGGAATACTACTCAGCTGTAAAAAAAAAAAGAGAAGAAGAAAATTTTGCTCTTTGGGACAGCATGGGTGGACCTGGAGAACATTATGTTAAGTGAAATAAGCCACTCAGACAGAAAAATACCATATAATTTCAGTCACATGTGGAATCTAGTGAACAAACTGAACTAACAAGGTAAACAGAGACAGACTTATATAGAGAGAAGAGAACAGCAGCTAAAGATGAGGGGAGGTTAGGGACAGCAGGGACTGAACTGAAAGGAAAAAGGACTCATGGACATGGACAAGAGTGGGGTGATTTTAGGGTGAGGGGGTTGTAAGAAGACTAAATGGAATGGAAAATACACAATAAAGATAATACTAAACTTTTTTTAAAAAAGGTGGAACTGCCTTATATCCCAGCTATTATAATTCTGGGAGTATATCCAAAGAAACCTGAAAACACTGATATTTAAGAGTATATGAACCCCTTTGTTCACCGCAGTGTTATTTAAAGTAGCCAAGATTTGGGTGCAGCCCAAGTTCCCATCAGTAGATGAATGGATAAAATAGCCGTGGTACATTTACACAATGGAATACTACTCAGCTATAAACAAAGAAGGAATTCTTAACTTACACAACAGCATGGGTGGACCTGGAGATTATTAAACTAAATGAAATAAGCCAGTCAGAGAAAGAAAAATATCATATAATTTCACTCATATGCAGAATCTAATAAACAAAATGAACTAACCAACAAAGTAGAGACAGACTCACAGACAGAGCAGGCTGACAGCTATGGTGGGGGTGGAGAAGTTGAACAAAACAAGGAAAGAAAAGAAAGAACTTATGAATATGTGATTGTGGAGGGGAGGGAGTGGGCGGAGGTGGAAAAGAGTATGGGGGGATAAATGGTGATGAAAAATAAATTTAAAAAATATTCAGAAATTTACTTAAAAAAAGGTCAGTGGAAGAACAGGCATGCCTCTGGTCCATTGGAGTGAAAGAAGAATGAAGTGAGCTCTCTTGCTACGCATTAAAGTCAGGTGCTTTAACAAGTTCTCTTTCCTCAACAGACAGTTTATTTTAATTTGTAGAAGATGCGAGCTATATGTCTATTTTTTAACTCATCTGAAAATTCTAATATTTCACCACAGTTGAAAAGTCCCAGATTAGTTATTCTCAAACTTTAGCATGTATAAGAATCACCAGGTGAACTTTTTAAAACACCTATTGCTTGACCTCATCCCAGAGTTACTGATTCAGTGGGTCTAGGATGGAATCAAAGATTTTGCTCCTCTGAACAGATAGATATTCAGGTGATGGTGATGCCGCTGGCCCCAAAGATTGCATTCTGAGAACTACTGGTAGTGGTAAAACACCAACATCATCAGCAACAGCAAAACAGTGCTTAATAATTTGAATTCCCAATATTTAAACTGCACATATTTAAGTATTTATGTTGCATCTACAATTACATAAGTTTAAAAAAATTATGAACTGAGTCCTGTTAGAACAATCATATCCTAATAGAACAAGTTGGACCCATATACTTAGCTAGCATAGAATTTTTAGACCCATACACTTAGTAGTATAGAATTTTTTTGAAGTAAGATATATCTTGGCATTCTGGCAATGGGCTTTAATTATCATAATTTTATTCAAGGCAGAAATGCTTAAAAGCTGTCAGAATTTGCCAGCAATCATGATTTTTAATCTTCAGCATACTCACTTCAGCATACTCACTCAATTTTTAATTCATGTGTATGAAATTAAGGAAACTATTGTTGATTTTCTAAGAAATATAAAATATCTCTGAAGCTAATGAGTCTTTTGTTCCAAAGGAGTGACAGTGACACAATGTTCTCCTTGGAATCACTCGGGTTATAACAAGATTTTCAAGTACCCATTGCAAATTTCAGCTGTTTACACATACTTAAAATATTTATTATAATGGAAAACTTTAAGTCTCCAGCCTTTTAAATAACTAGTTGTATGTGTTAGGCCTAAGTCATAACATTTTTAAGTTACATTTTCCCCACCTGAAAAAGCAATGAAATTACTGATAACACTGACTGTGGGGATTAATCAAATTTGAGCTAAAGTTTGCTACACTTTCATAAGAGGTTAGTTTTAACATTTCCAAAAACAGTTTATATATTATATACTTTTATTTAAAGACTTCACTTATTATTTTTAGAGACAGGGAAGGGAAAGAGAAAGAGAAGGAGAGACATGGATGTGAGGGAGAAACTTCGATCAGTTGCCTGTCCTGAGTGCCCAGATCTGGGCGGGCCAATGGTCTGGGTGTATGTCCTGACCTGGAATCAAACCAGCGAACTTTCGCTTTGCCGGACGATGTCTGACCAACAGAGCTATGCTTTGAGTCAGGGCTACACTTTATATATTTACATTTGTATTTTAGACATAAATTGGGGTCTTGAAGTAAAATTAATTAAAGGAAATGAAATATGCCTACAAATTCTGAGTATTGTTTATAGCTATATTAACAAGCAACAGAAAAGACAATAATGTCCTTAAGCTTTTGTTTAGATAAAATGAAAAGACATATCTTACTTTGACTAATATTCTTCCACTACATTTTAATCACTAATTGATTTTGGAGTATAAGTTGTCATTTAAAAAAAAACAGTATTGAATAACATGATGATAGTGCATAATACTCTATTGAAAATAAATAAGATGCTTTAGGAGATTCAAATTAATATTAATAAAAGTCACTTTGCATAAGCTACATATATTTTCTCAAAGGCATTAAAGATATAGAAAAGAAATTGAATCTTAAAAAACCTTCCAGAACTACTTATGTAATTATAATTGTACTACAATGTTTAAACATAGTGTTTTCCTATGCATCACATTGTCATTTACTTTAGTAAACACAATAAAATACACTTGATTTTCCTTTCTCTTTTGAAAGAAGACATGTCTTTTTTAATGAGAAAATAGCATGTATTCAAACATGATTTGCAGTATAATTTTAGATGAAAACAATTACTTCTGCAGTAAATTGCTTCAAGTTCATAGGAATTTCATGGTACATTGTGTCTGGGAAACCTGGAGGATTTATATTAGACCATGATTTCGGAGCGGGAGAAAGAGGGCTAATGCTAATGAGTAACATGTAGTATTGTCTGGAGAATAGGTCAGTACCAGGCTGTAAATGGAAAGCTGAACATAAATGCCAAGTGGATAACTAATGTCTGAAATATAGCAACAAATAAGGTCATTACCCAATCTGATACTTAGACGAATAGCAAGGTCAGGATGAACTGTGACTCCAAGCTACAAGTCAGGCAAATGCCTCTGCAATTTGATACAGGGCAGGGTACTTGAGAGATCAGTCATCAATTCACAAAACCAAGACGTCAGTAAGTACAGGAAGGTCAAACAGAACCCTGAATACATACTATTTGCCATCTTCAGATAGTTTAGTGGTTAAGATATAGCTGTCCCTACCTTTCTTAATCATATGTGTATGTAAACCAAACTCTCTGTAGAACTGGGCTTTATATATATTTTATTTATTGTTTCTCTCTTTTTTTATTGTTGTTCATGTACAGTTGTCTCCATTTCCCCCTACCACTCCCACCCACCCCAGCCATCCCCACCTCCCACCCTCAGTCCCACCCTCCTTTGGCCTTTGTCCACGGGTCCTTTATACATGTTTCTCGATCACTCTTCCCCCTTTTCCCCATTATCCTTCCCCACCTCCCCTCTGGTTACTGTCACTTTGTTCTTTATTTCCGTGTCTCTGGTCCTATTTTGCTTGCTTGTTTGTTTTGTTGATTAAGATCCACTTACAGGTGAGATCATTAGGTATTGGTTTTTCACCACCTGGCTTATTTCACCTAGCATAATGTTCTGCAGATCCATCCATGCTGTCGCAAAGGGCAAGAGCTCCTTCTTTCTTTATGCTGCATAGCATTCCATTGTGTAAATGCACCATAATTTTTTGGTCCACTGATTTACTGATGGGCACTTAGGCTGCTTCCAGCACTCAGTTATTGTAAATTGTGCTGCCATGAACATTGGGGTGCATAGGTTCTTATGAATTGGTGTTTCAGGATTCTTAGAGTATAACCCCAGCAGTGGAATTGAGGGGTCTAAAGGTAGATCCATTTTTAGTTTCCTGAGAAAATTCCATACTGTTTTCCACAGTGACTGCACCAGTCTGCATTCCCACCAACAGTGCACTAGAGTTCCCTTTTTTCCGCAACTTGCCAGCACTTCATGTCTGTTGATTTGGTTATGATGGCCATTCTGAAGTGGACTTTTTATTTTTAAGTGGAGCAATGAGAGTTAAAACCATTCAATCAAGAATCAAATGGCCTGTTGAAGAAGTCAGAGTGAAAAAGCACTGAGTGATTTGGAAGGACAACTCTGTTCCTCATTCTTTTTTCTAGAAGCTGGGTTTGTTCTGTCATCTGTTTAATTAGCACTCACTACCTGAGTCCATACAATAGTATCAGATGCACCATGGTTTGTAATTTGTAATAATTCTTTAACTCGTATAAAGGAAATAAAAGTAGTTTTAAATATGTTGCCACATCCTTCAACCTTAACTAACACAAAGGTTTATTTGAATAGTTTGTAACCTTAGAGAATTCAGATATGTCTTAACAGGCCAATGAATGCTGCTACTCCCTAAAAATAAATTATTCTGAGCATACAATTACAAGTATAGAATTGTAAAAAATAAAATTTAATTTAGTCTAACCATCCCCCTGATTCTTGAATCCCAACACAGCACTTGTGATTTATACTTATCCCCTTTAAACATGAGCATTTCCACTAAATGCTCAATGTGTCCCAAAGTTGCCTCATTTCATCTTTGAATAATCACTTTGAAAATTCACTCATATTTGGAATGAATGTATGTCCTCCTAATTTCATCTATGTCCTCCTCATTTTTTCTTTTTTTAAAGATTTTATTTAATTATTTTTAAAGATGGGAAGGGAGGGAGAAAGTGAGGGAAACATCAATATGTGGTTGCCTCTTGAACACTCCCTAGTGGGGGCCTCGTCCTCAACCCAGGCATGTGCCCTGACTGGGAGTCAAACAGGCAACCCTTTGGTTCACAGGCTGGCACTCAATCCACTAGGCCACACCAGCCAGGGCCTAATTTCATCTTTTCATTCCACCTCTCTAATTACATTGCTTGAGTGATTAAAAACAAGATCAGTTAACACAGCTTCCTCATGTCAACCTTCAGATATTTGA
>PVKM010016754.1:0-26519 GCA_004027735.1 Carollia perspicillata
GTCTTTGGCTATATTTTGTTTGCTTGTTTGTTTAGTTGCTCAGGTTCCTGTTAAAGGTGAGATCATATGGTACTTGTCCTTTACTGCCTGGCTTATTTCACTTAGCATAATGCTTTCCAGTTTCATCCATGTTGTTGCATTGGGTAGGGGCTCCTTTTTTCTTTCTGCCACATAGAATTCCATTGTATATATGTACCATGGTTTTTTGATCCATTCATTTACTGATGGGCACCTAGATTGCTTCCAACACTTGGCTATTGTAAATTGTGCTGCTATGAACATTGGGGTTCATAGGTTCTTTTGGAATGGTGTTTCAGGGTTCTTGGGATATAATCCCAGCAGGGCAATTGCTGGGTCAAAAGGCAGTTCCATTTTTAGTTTTCTGAGAAAATTCCATACTGTTTTCCATAGTGGTTGCACCAGTCTGCAATCCCACCAACAGTGAACTAGGGTCCCCTTTTCTCCACAACCTCTCCAACACTTGTTGTTTGTTGCTTTGTTTATGATGGCCATTCTTACCGGTCCTGACAATAATTCTTCATGATAGTTTTATTTTCCAGTATTTCTGAAAACATTCTATTTAAAAAATGCATCATTAATTCACATTTAGAAATGATTTAATATTTAGTTCATTACTCCTAAGGGTTGGTTCCAGGTAAGGAAAGCATTAATTTAGCATACCCAGTTACCTCCTGGAAACTCTTCGGTCATTGTTGGTGATATATTTATTCTTCGCTAAGATGATGTGAATATATGTTATATAGTGCACTAAACTAGTCAAGTAAGTATTAAATGTCTGATTGATATACACATATAGGTACACATACATAGACATACTACATATACACATACAACTATCTAAAAACTATATACATATATAGTTTTATATAGTTTTAACTATATATATACACATATATAGTTACTATACAAAATTTTTCAAATCCTTATAATATCTGTAAACATAGATAGTATTATTTCAATTTACAGGTGAGGAAACCAACCCAGAGAAGTTTAACAATCTTCTGCACAGTCATAGTTGACAAAGGGGGCATTAAAACATGGATTTGTTTGCTTTGAAGTCTATAATATTTTTACGATATCATACTGTCACTTTACCAATGTCCAAACCACTGTAAATGAGACCATAAAGATTTCACACATTTTTTTTCAAGTTACATTATTTTATTTTATTTATTTTTTTAAAAGATTTTATTTATTTATTTTAGAGAGGGGAAGGCCGGGGGAGAAAGAGAGGGAGACACCATTGTGCGGTTGTCTCTCCTGTACCCCTTTTTGGGGACCTGGCCTGCAACCCAGGTGTGTGTCCTGACTGGGAATTGAACTGGCAACCCTTTGGTTTGCAGGCCAGAGCTCAATCCACTGAGCCACACTAGCCAGGACAGATTTAACACATTTTCTTAATCCATAATAAATTATGCCGTATTCTTAAGGTCTTAAGACAGTGATTTTCAACCTTTTTTATCTCATGGTCCACATAAATTAATTACTACAATTCTGCAGCACACAAAAATATGTTATATATTTTGCCAATCTGACAAAAATAGGTATAATTTTGATTGATTTACAAAAAGTAATAATAGCAATTACCTACCCTTTTTGCAGCAAAGTGACTTTAAAAAAAATAAGGTGCCTATATTTGTATCTAAGTATTTCTGGTAGCAAGAGTTAACCAACCCATGCAAACTTTTTATGCAACATGACTGATAAGATGCAACTGTATTATATGACCTATATATTTATGGTTCAAGACAGGGCTTTTACACCTGGCTCTATTATTGTGTTGGCTGTTTCCAACAATTTAACAATTTTAAGGGAAATTGTTAAATTCTTTTAATTTAACAATTTAAGGGGAAAGAGGCCAGTGGCCCTAACTAAATAGTCAGTTATTGCATGTTTTAAAAATTCTCGCAGCATACCAGTGTGCCCTGGCACACTGGCTGAAAAATTGCTGACTTAAGATATTACTTACTGAATAATCAAAATAGCACAGGACCAAGACTAGAGAATATTTTAATCTATATAATAGTTTATAATAAAGTGAATACTGGTGGTTTGCATTTCTGTGGGACCCTTGCTTGCTCACCTTTCTTTTTGCACATGTACACCCTTGCATTCTCTTCAGTGTGAAGAAACACTGGGAGGTAATACAAAAATCACTCTTTGATGTTATCCAGGAAAAATAGAGCAGAAGCCTGATCTTGTGACTGAGGTGAAAATGTTTTCCTCTCATAGAGCTTCTATCCTGGACAAAATCCAGTCTTCTTTACTACCTTCATCGGATTAATCTGATTCATGTTCATCACATACATACATACATACATGTATATGTATGCATATATAATATATATATTATATGTGTGTATAAATGCTGAATATTAATCAGTTATATAGATGCATTTGGTTAAATGCATAAAAGTAAATAGTACCTACATTTTATGCAAAATATATTATGTTTTAAAGTTTTGGGATTTTTTTCTTAATAATCAAGAGGAGAACGCAATGTTTTCTCACTGGTAGCTTCGGAGTACTTAAGCAGATAGGTCTTGCACTTAATTTCACTAAATGCACCTCCAAATTCACTGAGGCTTTATTTTCATTTGTGTTGCCCTATATTTAACCTTCAGGGGGTGGGTAGATGGATGATAACTTTTATAGGAAAGTGGTATAATTACAAGGGTTGCATATTACTCTCACTTTTGGTTCTATGCATATTGTAGCTTCAGATAGTTTCCCCAGGGGAAAAACAAATGAAGTCTCTGGGATAGTATAGAAACAGAAGATCAGCAGCCTAGCTTTCTCACCCTCTTTGCTTTCTGAGGTTTAACATCATATTGAGCAAGACTGGTAAGAACACGGTATAAGACCCTTGACAGCAAAATAGTCAAGTCATTTGATATTCTGGAATCCACAATGCCTTCGCCCTTAAAGTAGTCCATTTGTCTGATGCACATGATTACATTGCATCATCAGTCTCCATGTAATGATGCTAATTTACCTCTCCCACTTCAGCATTTGTGATTATTGGGTCAGGATTGAATGGAAGTTTACCTCCCTTTGTTTATGAATATTGTGAGTATTTGTCAGTGAATATTGTGGGGGAGTGTGTTCCAGAGATTTACAAGAATGAATAATTTTGAGCCATTTATCTGGATTTGAGTTGAGGCTCAACGGCAGTATGAAGATTGTCTGCCCTGGAGTGGCAGTTCCTGCTACTCTTTCTTATGTGATGTCATTACATAAGATATATATTTATGTCCCATATATGATATTTATTATATATTCTATACTTTCTTATACAATATTATGAATTAAAGATTGCTCTTCACATAATTATTTTTTTAATTGAGGTAAATTTTACACAGTGAAGTGCATAGATCTTAAAGGTACAATGAGGTGAATTTTGACAAAGAATCCCACTTAAGATATAGAGTGATTGCTATCACTCCAGAAAGTCCCTTTGTGCCGCTTCCAGTCAATCCCCACCCCATGGTCAACTAGTGTTTTGATTTCTGTTACCATAGATGAGTTCTGTCTGTTCTTGGGCTGCAAGACCCATATGGAGCCACACAGTGTGGAATTTTATGCTGCATAAATGAAGTTATACAGTATGCTCGCTTCAGTGCTCAGCTTCTTTCCCTCATGATAGTCCTTGCATACATTTCAATGAGTGACATTTAAGTAATTATTATCACAATTAACATCAGCATTGATTACATTCTGGCTTATCTAATAACAAGTCATATATAATGTTCTAAATGCAGAAGTTCAATGCATATTGAACTCACATTTCTTGATTCTGTATTTCATAGTACCTTCTTATTCCCAAATTTTACAAAATGCATTGTTAAAAGCTGGGCTTCTCAAAGTGGGCTCTCAAGAGCTGTAGTATATATTCTCATCTCATCTCTGGCATCTTTAAAGAGGATTCTGGAGAAGCTGAACTATTTAGAAGTAAGCAATTTTTCTGAGTTTTTAAAGATTTATTTAGTTAGTTTTAGAGAGATGGGAAGGGATTAAGAAAGAGAGGGTGAGAAACGTCAATATGCAAGAGATACATCCATCCCAACTAGGGACCTGGCCCACAACCCAGGTGTGCCCTGACTGGGAATCAAACTGCTGACCTTTTAGTTCGCAGGCCAGGGCTCAATCCACTGGGCCACACCAGCCAGGGCACTAGCTCTTCCTTAATAGAACTCAAAAGAAAAAATACTCTTACTAAGTGAGAATTAAGGGGGAGAGGTGGTGAAAAGTAGTATTCTTTGTCTACTCTAAGTTCTACTTAGATTAGAACTCTAAAGTAGAGAATAAGTTTTTTGATTTGCCCAATACTTTTGCATATTTTAATGGTAGAATGTTGTACATGCAAAGAACATAAATCAGGACAGTAAATGCAGAGGATAGGAAGGTGGGAAATCATAAAAGTTACATTATTTTGAGCCTTCTACATCTTACCTGGAAATTTAGCTAATGAATTAGAAACTACCAAAACATGATATACTGTATGTGTTTTTCAGCTGACTGTTATGGGCTCAGAAGTTGGTAGGGGAGATGCATTTTCTGTGTTTTTAATATTATAGCTGGGTTGGTCACATGTGGGAGCAGCTTGTAATGACAATGAGGGGTAGCTGTAAATTCAACAAAAATCCATCCGAGACCCTAGATTTTGCTATCTTAAATTAGACGGTTCAGTAAGACAAATAGATTCCTGATTAGGTAGAGTAAATGAAGTCTTACGAAATAAATTCTGATTCAGGTTAAAAAAGGCAGGTAAGTGGCTGGAAAAAATAGCAAGGAAAACCATACATTCTTAGAAAAGAATACTTGTGACTGAACTGTGGGAAACTGCTTACTGCAGTAAGGCTTTCTCCACCCCCGCACCTGGCTAGTGGAGTTGGCAGAGAAGCAAAGCCCTCACCTGAAGGTGTCCTTCGTTCCTGTCGTGTAGCTGAAGATGACTGCTGAAGGCTCCTGCACCTGGAGAGTCCTACCCCAACATCCACTCTGAGGTTTGCTCTACATACTGACATTTCCAAAGGCCTTGTCAGTCAGAAGAGAACTTTTCATGAATCCACTTTGTGTGGCATTTACATTTGTTTGCAAGGCCTTTTTTTCCCTAAACTAAAACCTTTCTCTTCTTGAATAAGCAGCATATTCATATAGTTTAAAAATCAAAAAAACATTAAGAAGTATATGCTGTCAAGGCTCGCCTCCATTCTAATCACCCCTCACCTCAAACTCGGCATCACTTTGGCGATGACTTTGTCGGTCTCTTCACCTCCCCTTCCAGTGTTTATGCCAACGTAAGCACATTTATTGTTTTTGCATCCTGCCCTTTTATTTGAAAGATAGCATACCGTATATACAGTTTCATTGCTGCTTTTTAAAATCTAACAATATATCCAGAAAATTTTCCATATAACTACATAGAAGGATTTTTGTTTTGCTTTTGTTTTTCAACTGTTTTTGTGTAGTATTCCACTGTGTTGGTGTCCCATAACTTATTTAAACATCCCCTTTTCAATGAGCACCTTCCGATATTTTAATCATAAACACTATACATACAAACGAGTTTGCAGTTCCCGGCAGAGCTCTTATTTGTAAAGAGAAACAAGTGTATCACATGGAATATTTATAAAATAAATACTTGAAGAGGTAATTTTATTCCTACAATTATTGCTTCCAGAAAAGTCTGTATTGACACACAGGGTCTGGCACAAATAATGCCTCTTTTTATTACCAAATCATATGCATGTAATTCTGTAACATAACAATACCACACTCAAGCACACCATATGACATTTTAGGTGACGTGTTCAAATTGCTGTCCATCTTGGGTGAGACATTCATGTACCCTGCCAACCACACTCACGCAGGCGTTACTTCTGCCAGACCCTGTGTTTAGCACCACCAGTGGGATGCTGTGGGATGGACACTGCAAAGCAATGCTTTCTCCATAAGCAGAGTATGTGATTTGGGCATTAGCAAAGCAGGGGCATACCAAATTGTCCTTTGAGAAAGAATGTGATATTGCAAAGAAATTAAAAAAGAAAAACAAAACAGAACTTCGCTGATTTTACAGAGTAGGGTCATGCTTATTTTTAGTAACTTGTAGAGGAGTAAGGTTCTGATCTTTTCAGTGATCAGCAAGTATAAAAGTCTTAATTGGGCCTCAGAGCAACTCGGTGAGTTAATGCTAAGTAAGAAAATCGATGCTTGGAATAAATAACTTGATAAATGCTACTTAGCTTGTGAGAGACAAAACTATTCTGTGTCAACCAAGAGACTAGATGAGCTCTGGAAAAACTGCATCCGGTGTTACTGAGCAGGTTAAATAAGGTATTGTAGGTGACGGCCACTGCAGAGGGGTACTCCCTGAGTTAGCGTCTTGCCCTCACTCACACACCCGTTTCAGCTCCTGTTTCCCCAGGTTGCCTGTGCCGTTGGAAACTTCCAGGCATTGGGGTTCTTCATGGAGAGCAAGGGAATCTGCATTTCTGGCATTTCTGGCACTGGAGTGTTTGGGTGAAGCGTTTCTTAACTACTTCCTATTCAGTGTGGAATTGCCCCACAGGGAGTTCATGTTTCCGACTTTTCAGCCTGGCCCTGGGACCAGTTACCAGATTCAAGGTAATTGTCATCCTATTTTGCCTAGAGCAAAGGATGGCTGCTAAGAATGGGTGCTTTAGGGCTGGAGGTCTTCCTTAAGCCCCAGCTGATCAAGGCTGGTGGCGTGATGGAGCTGATGATCAGCAAGGCTGCCACTAAAACCAGGAACCACTTTAGAGCCAGAAACTAGGAACGTTTCTTCTCAGGTTTCTCTGTAACTTTAACTCTCAGGCAAAAGCGCCCCAGGAAAGAGGCTGTGCCTGGGACAGGAGAGGTTAAAGGAATAGCCTCATTTTTGGTGATGGAGACATTTGTTCTCAGAAAATAGGAAGAGTGGGAATTCAAGGGAGACATACAGTGGGGAAGTGAACTTAGCTTTCCTCTCTCATCACTGGGTCTTGCTTAGAAGTCTGTCTGTAAGGATAACACATAGGAAAGCTGTAAAGAGCTCTTCGGCTTAAAAATGAAAACTCAGATGTTCTATTCTGGGCAGTTTTCCTTTATCAAATTCAGTAAGTCTTTTAAACCAGACTCTCAGACATCATTGAAATAAAAGAACCACATCCAAGTGGAGCCTGGGGGCACAAAGTGCAATTCCTTGGCCTTTGGATAACGGTTCATGTCTGCCTTCTGCCCCCTGGTCTCCGCCAGCCCATAAGCATGCTCAGGTCCCATCTGGTCTTTTCAGAACCTCTCCCTTCATCCTTGATCATGCTGACTCCTCACACCAGCTCTCTCCTTTTAATCACAAACATCATGAAACATTAGTTCACACTTATTGCCTGAACTTTCACAACACCTGCTGGACAACCTCTTGCCCACCCATTGAAATGATTCTCACATACCACCCAAGGCCAAAGCATTTGACACTACTTTGAAACTATTGATGGCTTTTCTTTCCTTTGAAATCCCTTTGCTTAACAGCACTCCAGCTTTCTGTCTGCCTGCTCCTTCTTGATTCCTTCACAGGTCCTGCCTCTGCTGTGAGTCACTCCTGCTCAACACCCGCTTCGAGACCTGCGTATGAGCTCTCCCGTCACCTTACCCTTGACGAGTTCCTCACAGACAGGGCTTTCCCTACTACTTCCCTCTTAGTAACATCCAAAACTTCATCCTCAAAGTTAGCTGGTATCCCGAGTTCAAGTCTATATTTACAACATCTCATATTCTACTTAACTAGGCCACACTGACATGCTCCAAACGGAATGACCTTTTTCATGAAGCAGCGATCTCTCCATTTCCAATTTGAACATTACTAGGATCCTGCACATTTAAGCTTAAAATTGTAAACGTTAACAATTCCTTATCTGTCATCACTCCTACCATTAACCTATCATTTGCTGAATTTTGACATTTCCACCTCTTTTAAATCTTTCATCAAATTGCTTAAATACCAGACTTAACTTGAAATTATATAATCAGACCCCAAACGACTCTTCGAGTCTTGCAAATTTGTCTCTTGCTTTCCCATCTCCATGCTTTTGTACCTATTATTTCCTTCTTGAAGAATGCCCTCAGGACCGGGCTCATCATTTGTGGGTCTTCATGCTTAAGAAAATTGTTCTTTTTCAAAAAGCGGGAAAAAGGTTAAAGGTACTAAAATGAAAGCTTTTCACCTGCTCTGATCTCCTCTGCTCACACACATGTTCTACTGTCCTACCGGACTTAACTTACAAAACACAAGATCAAAGACAAAATTAAGAATACCAAGAGATGGCAGCAGAGCACAAAACTAAGAATGGGCCGTTCTTAGTGACTGCACGGGTCACATGCCCACGAATCAGCCCGGTGTGCTTATCTCTCTGGGATTTCCTCTGGTCTCCCCACCTCCAAAGACGAGTCCAAGGCTGCCTCTGCTGGGCGGATGATGGAGCGTCCCAGCTGCCGGCCTCTGCCCTGCTCAGCCCCAGCCCCAAAGATGGCTCTAGTGGTTTCCTCCTTGGACTTGGAGGAAGTTCTGAGAACATATTCTTTTTTTAATAGATAAATTATTTTACTTAACCCATAATATCTGTAGACTCTCCTGTAAAAATCCAGCGTAAATTAAATATTATCTCAAGGTGGCATGCAGCTCAGTTCTTCATTTGATAAAACTAGGCCCAAAAGGATGGTAAGTTTATGTCTTCCAAACTTAAGCTATGGACTTCTTCTGCAGTAACAGCATTTGCATGTATCAAGTCTACCAGACCCTAGTGTGAAAGCAGGCAGAATTTTTCTTAATAAGAATCTCATCACTTGAAGAATATTCTGGTATTTTTTTAATGAAAAAGAAACCAAGCCTTCTGAAGACCTGGGTTTAAGTAAAAGATGAATTGTCTTTTTACTAGAATATATCTTAGCTTTTATGGGGAAAAATGGTGGAAAAGCAAAAGATAATCTTAATTGGATATCATTTTTAGAGATATTAACATCTCTGTTTTTGAATCAATCTTTTTTTTTAATCTGAGTAGCAACAGAGCATGAGCTCTCCCATAAAATTAAGAATCCCTCAATTAATTTGCTGTTCATTCAACACTGCAGGCCGTAGACCTGAAAGAGCTGCAGCTCCATCGTCACTTGAGAACGTTTCCTATTTGCTGTTAGTCTATTAGTTTATGTTTCTTAAGAGCAAGGGCTATCTCTTCATTCATCCTAGAAGCTAAGACTACACATACAAAATGCTTAATAAATGTTTGCTGAACATAAATAAAGAGACCAAAGAAGAGAAAAGCATTGCAATTTCAAAGCCACATGCAACATTTTCCCCAGCTGCTAATGCAAAGCTCTTCCTTTGGCTGGCCAGGGCCTGCTGAATGTCCTCATTTTCTAAATTACTCTTTACACTGATCTTTCTAAGGACATTCCAATTACAAATAAACTTTGGTAATGGATATACCTTACAGTTTATAAAAATGTAGGCACTTACTAATTTTCTCAACTATTTAGATATAAGCCTATTTTCAACCTTTCTTTGGTGAAAGAAACTATTTTGATAAAGAAATCAGAAATAAGCCTGGAAGTGCTTTTTACCCATTTTGATTTCAAAAATAATTTAACTTACTGAATGGTAGTGCCTTTCACAATGACTTCTGGAAAATTCTGTGTATTTAAGCAAGTTATCAAAGACTTTCATGGAAACGCTTTGGTACAGAAGTTGAACTTGATAAGAACTTTGAACTTCCCACATTGGCTAAACACATGGATTACCCCAAGAACTACGATCTAATTCATATGCAACCTCCCCCACAAATGCAAACATCCCTCTTCATGAGCATTTTGAGTTGCCAATTGAGAAAGCTCACTTGCACTTATGGGAGAAGCTACCTCTAAAAAACATGATAAAACGGAATAAATTTAAACAGGAAAACATTAATTAAAAAAAATGCACCACAGACACTGCATCACTAAGAAAGCCAGTAACTTTACTGAATTGTCTGCAAAATACAAATTATACCTTATTTCCATCGGAGAAACTTTGGAAAATTCCCCACTTTTATTCACTACAGACAGCTGAATTAAGTCCCTTGAGATACAGAGATGTGGTTTAAGTTAGTTGTAACATCTTGTCATCTAGTGGCGACAAAGTCCAGCTTATGCCGCTGTGAGCCTCTATTTGAATATTTGTTGCAAATGCTTGTATGCCCTCATTTACAAGCTATTTTAATTACTGTCATTTAATGGAAACAAGTCCCCAGAAAAAGAAGGAAAATGATACAGCAAACCATCTGAAGCAATCCAAGTCCTATGCCTACAGTGACCCAGGTCTACTTTGCTCTGAGAGAACACTGGTCCTGCATTCAAACCACAACAAAATCTGTCACTTAGCTGACCTCTCTGAATTAAAATGAGGTATGAATCAATTTGAGGTATGAATAGGGAAGGCAAATGCAATACCCGATTATGAAAATAACCAAAATGGACAAATTTAATGTAGAAGATATGTGGCTTGGATTGCTCCACATCTTTGGTTAAAACATATTTAAGAAAAGCCTTTAGTTATATCTGTAGTCTGAAGCATTCTAACAGACACCAGTATTCCATCAATCTTCAAAAGATCTGTAGTGGCAGGAAATTCACGCCACAAAAGCGATGACATCACAGCAGATGGCACAGACGGGAACAGATGAAGTATGCCATGCTTATGCCGCAGCCTCTATTGAGGGTTCGAGTGGCTGCTTCTTCTTAAAAGAATTTTTTTTTTAAGAAAGAGATACAAGCATTACTCTCTGGAAAAACAAACAAAAGAATAAAGGGAGCAAAAAAATGCTATTTCTAAGTTAAGAGACAAGTGTGTAAGAAAAACAAATACATAAAATTGTGAGAGGGCAGATATTCTTTTAAAAAGTGTATTTGAATTTTTTAAAAAATTCTCACTTTAGGTAACCTTAAAGTGATCTGAGGATGACAGGCATTTTCATATTCATCACTACAAAATGCTAAATTCCACCTTTGGGAAAAAATAAGCCATTTTACTAAAAAACACAATTTTAAAAAAGGTCGAAATGAACAGCCTTCCGCGCACCAATGCATACAATATACAGTTGTGCAGCTTGCGTGTATTGCATCAGTGTTACCAGTATTTAAGGTTAATATTACCAAAAAATCTTTTAAAATAGGATTAGGTATAACAATACTTGTAGCTGTGTAAAATGCCACTTACGGTTCTTTGATTTGCAATGAAGAATGTTGCCTAAAATGTGACTCTAGGATGGGCCATGTAAAATACCACTCCCTCAGGGCTCTGCCCTGAACTCCTAATACAAAGGATGTACTGTGATAAAAACCCAAACCACACTAGCTTTGCAAGTACAATAAATGGTAAATTACAGATAAGGTATAAGGGTAAAGATAGACAGCAATTGTTTACAGAAAGTGACTCATCACAATCAAAATTGTGCTTCTTCTCATTAAATCATTTTTAAAAATTCTCAGATTATCCCGTTGCTATCTTGCCACCACTTCATGTGAATTCAGTAGTGGGAACAAGAGATGACTGGCATCCATTTTCAAGTGATTCTGTTCTTTCCATGTTCTTATAAAACTATTGTCAGAATTGCTATAAATAGCCAAGGCTTCTGCTGGTACTTCAGCATTAGAAATTCACTATTTTCTTTGTTGCTGAGGCAAATTGCAGGTAGAAAATTAATATGGCTATTTTTTCATATTTTCACATAATGACCCTTTCCCACCCACTGATAATTTTCTACTGATATTGATAAAGTGTTTTGCAATGACAAAGAACATTTGTGATATGTTTGCATATTTTATACACATCAAGTTACAAGGATGCATTGTAAGGATGGGATCAAGTTGATGGTGAGAAAAATGATTTTCTTAGTTTTCTTCCCCTATGTGTGAATGTGTGTGTGCATATTTTCAGGGATGATTTTCTATTTTTCTTTTGCATAAATGTTTTTCTTTCATGTTCCATGGATACCTTGAGTAGTGGGTTACATGAAATGATTAATAGATTTTTTGTTTGTTTTTAGTATACAAAAAACATTACTACAAGGCAGGTTAGCATCCCATATGGATACCACCAAAGGTGCATTGTGGTCTAATTGTAGATTTCAGATTAAGTTAAGAAAAATATAGCCTAGTTTAGTAAGGTCTCTTGGCTTTTGCCACCCAGCGGCAGCCTTTTTCAGTGAGAAACACATAGCAACTGTGCAAGTAAAAGAAAAAAAAGGGGTGAGAAACGTCCTACACGTGATGTAGCAGTGTCGATCTTACTGTCTGCATCTTCTTTGCTGTGTACATCAATGCATGTGATAGGAGATGAATCAACAGATCTTCACATTCCAAGAGAAGGAAAATCGTTCCTGGGTGGAAATCTCTTTTAAACAACAAATATGAACTTTTTGTTTATGGCACTCACTTTTTAAAGGGTCTGAAAATTAATCCCTTATGGACAAATATTAGACAAGTGTCATCATCATTTCTTAAAAAATTTAAAAAAGGGACATAGAGAGGTTCTTTAATGGGATTTCTTGAAATGGCTATTAAATCTCTTTATTGAAGAAAAAATAGATGACATACATGCTTTATGCAGAAGTGACATTCGGGGGTCCTGACACACTGGGGTCGTTCAACAGTCCTACACCGCTGACAAGGTTGAGGGTCAGTTAAAAGAATTAAAAACGGATGGAGAAGCAACTATCCCTTTACCTGCTTCCTTCTTGTCTAGCACCCAATCTTTCACATTTTTCTTCTGTGGGAATTTACAACTTGTACACCGAGTAAACTTCATATCACTTGTTTTTAGGGCCATATTTGCAGGACATGGGTCCCAACACAGCTTCTCTATTCTGGGCATATTTCTAAAGAAGCATATGAAATTCTGGGCTGAAAACCAATCTGATAATTTAGGATACAGATAAGTTATGGTATGCACTTACTGAATTCCAAGCTGCATGGTGAATGGTGAGATCAGATAGGGGCCCGGCATTTGGTAAAAATTCAAAAATAAAAAGGATAAAATAAACTAATTAGTGTATACAATGGATGTCAGTTGACCCAATAGATTGCTACTATATTAAAACAATTTAGGGTGTTGCATTGTGATATGTTCTAATCCCACAGGTTATCCTTTTGACAGCTGACCTTGAACTTATAAAATGTATGCAGAGTAAAAGAAAACAGAAAGAAAATAGTTACTCAAATGTGCAACTGCACAAATATCCCCCCTCCCACTATTAAGATAACAAAACTTCTGCTATTACCATAATATTATATATATTAGAAAGCTATACACAAGCATGTTAATTTCACAGATTTTTTAAAAGATTCTTAATATTTTATATAATTAGAAATACACATTTCAAAAACAAAACTTCTACAAAGAGAAAACAGTTATCTTGGTTAGCAAAGCATGGCGTTCTTCATGGCTTAGGGTAGTGCTTTCTATACAAAAAGTCCTTTTTGGTTTTTACAGGACTGTTTAAAATATTAGCGAAGCTATCAAGGGGGAAAAACACATTTTGGCTTAAGTAAACTACAAAAAGCCACAAATGCTTTGCAAACTCTGTCTTACCTTTTATATGAAAATAAGCAAAATGTAATGTACATATTTTTATACTTTTATTTAATAAGAGATGCAGACCCATATTTCTTTATTTATTTAATTAAATACGTTAGCCCTCAAACTCCACATATTTTTTTTTTTAAATAGGTATGGTCCTCTTTTAATGGTCATTGATCCTTTTTACTGAGTGCCATACGCCAATGATATGCTTGCAGGTTTGTGAGCATTCTCAGGATGTTAGGTGACATTAACCAATGGCCACCCTTTGCTGGGTCTGTCCAAAACATCTATACATTTTTCTATATGTTGCATAACAGCTGCTCTCTCTTTCAGTAAAGATCTGCCGCTTTTGGCAAATGTTTCCTTTTGTCTATTTACATGTAAATAACGTTGAACCTGCAACATGACACTATCTATTGTAACATACATTTTGCAAAGGAGCACAACAGTGAAAAGAAGTTAGCCTTAAAATCTATTTTGTACAAGTGTTCTGTTGTACAACTCAAGTCCTAAGCTTATCTCAGCATTTCTGTTTATCTTTATACTGTATCACTGAGGCAATTTAAAAGTACTTTTACAAAACAGAGTACCTGACTTTTTTTTTCCACACACAGCACATATAATGCATATCGACCCCCCTTCCCCATTAAGGTATAGCACACACACACACTGCAAGAAAAAAAAAACTATTAAGTAATAATCTGATCATGTTGCCCATCCTTCAGAGAGTCGCATGCGCTTGACGGAGGGACTTTCCCTTTCGTCCGGCGAAGGTCTGGTGAGTCCAATGGGGGAGTGGAATTCGTTCCGGTGATCCTCTCGGTCGCTCCCGTCATAGGAACTGCTACAGCTGCTCAAGCTGTCAACAGGAGATCTCCCCGCCTCGTGGCGCGTGTGTTGTGGGTATCTCGAAGGGGTGGTGGTACGGTCTCTAGGAGGAGAAACAGGTTCTGACTTGATGTTGAGGCTTTGAGTAGAAGGCAGGGAGAGATTTGAACTCTGAGATAAATGAGTGCTAGTGCAAGCTCTGTAGGAGGAAAGGAAACCCAGTTACAGATGGAGGAGGCCTGGAGCCCCCAGGAACTCACAATTACATAAAACATCAGCTTAAAGACTCACATAGACACCAGAGTATGCCCAGAGCGGGGAGAAGGTGCTTAGAAGCACAGAGAGGTATTGCCTTCTTAGGGCAATTTAGGGTACCTCTGTTGATTTGCCGGGCAGTAATCACACAGTATTTAACTGGCCCGGGCTCATGAATCGCACCTCTGGTCTGACAGGCTTCCTACGTATAGGTACCAGTTTGAAACGGTTTTACCAGACACTCTGGAAAAAGCACTTTTTGTGTCTGTGGAATTTCTCCCTAGTTCCAAAACTGAATCTAAGATTTAGGATACAGTGTTTAGCTTTTGAATCAGACTTCCTTGGTTTACTAATGCCAGTGTTTGAAAATTATTGTAAAGACTTTATTATGGGTATAAATGTTTCTCTCTCAGTTTAATAAGCACTTACACACTAAGTTGCATCGTCTTCTAAAAGTAAAAAAGAGTTCAAATTTCAAGTAAATAGAATCCATAAAAGGCTACCTATAACCATATCTAGTGAAAGCTCGAAGAAGGGAAAGAAGGGGAAGGGGGGAGAAGTTGAAAATTATCTGCAGAAATTTTAAGTACTGGCTTAAAAAACACACTTCCTACCTCATGAAACTGATAAAATTGTGCTTTCTTCATCCTTTCTCAGCTACATGGGATGAAAACGCTGTTAATTTTCCACAATTAACCTCCATTTTCTGAATGTTAGTCTCACTCTGCTAGGGTGCTTAGGGTGCCACTCCACTTGTTTATAATGGGCATTTATTGGTGGATCTGGATTTGCCCGAGAAAAGTTTGTTGTAAAGAAAGATCTAGTGTAATTTTACTGTGTTTATAACCCTTAGCCCTTATTCGTTCCAGGAGAACATAACTTGCTCTTATTCCAAAATGTGGGAGAATTCAGATACTTGCAATTCTGGAGGGAAAAGCATTAAGCCCTGAGGGTAGATTAGCAATCTCAATGACTTCCATCAGGATAAATGATAGTAACAGCACTGATACAAATTTTAAGAGGATTGCACTGCTCTTATATTCTGATTGTGCTGACATCCACAGCTAGAGTCAGCATTACCTGCCCTTATTGTCCAGAGAATATAGAAATCTCTTTTATGGAGGAAGAGTCACAGCAAAGAATACTTCATAGACACACCCAGTTTAAACAAAGGAAAGTAAGCCTACCTACCCACGTATGTGATTATGTTTCCTTCCAATGGAGAGAAATGGATGGCATTAAAATGTCATTATGAGCCACGAGAAAAATGGGCATATATTTCAGAGCAAAAGTGGAGTTACTTGGGGCTGGCTTTTTGAAAGATGCCATTCAGGCTCAAGTTGTATAGAGATACAAAATTAGTCAGAAATGAGTTTATCTTTGAGTGATGTTTTATACAAAAGCACCACCTACTGGCAAAGGATTACTTTCCTTCTCTTATTAATAGATGAGATAATGTCAAAAATGACATAAAGGGGAATTATTTGTCTCCCTAATGAACCTATTTTTCTCTGGTTTTTATGATCTTACAGAATCAAAGCAGTTTTAGCATTTATGTCAGATACTTTAGTGAGTATGTATACTTTTCAATCACCTGTTTATTTTATGGGCTAGATACTAATTTTCTACGAGTTTTAACTAAGTAAAGTTTAAGTCAATAAGATATTAAAATGGGGAGGGGACCTGTATTTCAAAAGGATCCATAATGGTAGGCTATTTTATCTTGTGTCAACATTACTTAATAATTCATTTCGATATCAGAGGAAATCAACTTTTGATTTCTGGAAGAAAGAATTTTCCTGGCTCTGGATAAGAAAGAGCATTTCACCAAAATTTTATGAAATATCTCTACTATGAATCACACACTGTTTGATAATGAATGTCAATTAGGAGACTGAAAATAAAGCGGCATATCAATAAATAGTTTCGTCTGCCCTTTGACATTTAGATTGTGTTCATAAGCTGGGGACATGGAAAACAGGAAGAAATATTTGGTGATTTGGACCAGTAAAAGCAGTTAATCTGGATAAAGCAAGCAAAAAGTAATATAATCAAAAAGCTATTTCTTTAATACAGTGTTTGGAAGCTGCATTATCTCCCAGTGTCAACTGGCTTGTACAGGTTTTGCCGTATTTCTTCCCCATAAAAGACAAAACACTTACTGTTACCCCTTCCCATGAACAGATAGGCAACTCCCTAAGTTTATGTTTTGGTGGCATTTCATTTTACACAGAAAGCATATATGAAGCATTTTGAGTAGTTCTGGGGACTCTACATGCACAGTAATGATATATAAGTGATATCTGAGATTCAGCTTCATTATACTATGGTAGAAGATTCAAAACAGAATGAAATTTAATTGGCTGGGCTCTGTTATCAAGGAAGAAGTTTCTTGAAAAGAAAAAAGGGAGCATTAACAGCCACTTAGCTGTATACAGGCTGGGTTCAAATATAAGTAGATTAGGTTACTTGTTCTTGAAAACAAAATTTGTATAGACACAGATAATTGTGAAATACTTCCTATGAGTAGGTGATAAAGAGGTGGGTGGGGAGGACAGAAGCCAGACATGCGAGGTGCCCCTATCAAGTCCTCTGCAAGTTTTCACCGACTACAGAGGCCTTCCAACTGGAGGATACCTACCCTTCTCCGTAATTGTTCAAAAATGAAACATGACTGGAGAGTTTTATTCAAATTTCTTACTGCCTCCACCTGGAAATTAGGCTATCAGACAATATTTAACCTTTTAAAAGTGTTCTTCATTTCTACTTCCAGTATGTACTGAACACCCACATCAACAACGAGAATGTACGGAAGTGCTTCCAGAAAACAGGGTGCCCTTGTTGTAGGTGATGGGAGAAAAAACCTGCAAATTTGAGGGTCTTTTTCTCAAATCTAAGTATTCAAATGACTTTCACTAACCTTTGATGGCAAGGTCCTTCTGCCAGTTGTCTCTGCTTCCTACATCAAATCAGGTTTTTTTTTTTTCTCTAAAGATTTTATTTACTTTTAGAGAGGTGGGAAGGGAAGGAGAGAGGGAGAGAAACCTCCATGTGTGAGAGAAACGTCACTGATTGGTTGCCTCTTGCACACCCCCAACTGAGGACCTGGCCCACAACCCAGGCCTGTGCCTCGACTGGAAATTGAATCAGGGGCCTTTCAGTTCCCAGGCTGGTGCTCAGTCCACTGAGCCACACCAGCCAGGGTTCAAGTCAGTTTGTGACATTTATCTAATTTGCTTACATAAGATCAGATACTAGATAGTGTTAAAAGTATAATTTTGAAGAGTTAAAAGTATTTCCATAAACAAAATACAAACAGCTCTTTTGTCCTTTATAATTTTGAGAAAAAATTGTGGCGACCATCTTGGGCTGCTGGGAGTATCTACTTCAGCGAGGCTGAACTGTGTTTCACTCTGCTGTGAGCACTGCATCTATCCAAAAGAATGTGAGCCCACCACACACGTGTATGAGGCCAATTTAGCCAGGGGAAAAATCAATTTTTACAATTAATTTACACTGTAAGAAACTAAGTCAGCTCAGAAAATTCATTTTTATATGAATAGTACAACTTGGGATTAAAGAAACATTTAACATTCAATTGTGCGAGCATGCGCTAGTCCATTTGAAGTATGCTCCTCCTGTAAAGCTACTCTGGGTATGCATGTGTGTGTGTGTGGGGGGGCGTCTAGAGTTGGGGGTGGGCAGGAAGGACCGAAGAGAAGGAATCGTAAATAGGTAAGTGGACCAAAACTAGAAGGACTGGACGTGTATCCCATCCTATCTGAGGGATAAGGGAAGTGATTACATGCAATAAAAACTCCTAGACCAAATTCAGACTCAAATTATGCACCATGAGAACTGGTGTTGAAACAAATCAGAGCTAAACAAAATGCTTCATGATTGTCTGTTGCAATGCAGTTCCTCTCTAGTGGAGTCCTCCCCTATTCTCATCTACCGAAACCTCTACTAAGAGCAGCAGAGAATTAGATTCTTCCCATGAAATAGAAGGTAATTTGAAAATTGTAGTTAAAATACATAAATACGTGTTTTACATGTAAAGTGCAAATTGTCAGATGCTATTAAAAAGAAAAGAAAGCCACATTCAGAGAAAATGTAGCTTTTGACACTGATAATTCCTAAGGAAATCTAGTCCCGTAACAGATGGATTTTGTGAAAAATGAGAAGTAAACAGCAACCTTTTTTTTTCAAGAAGCATGCACATGGTGGATCCACCACTGAGCCACAGCGGTGCGATGCCACGTGTGTGTCTATTTGAAGATGGCCTGGACGGTATAATGTACTCTGTGATAATCACCTAGAAAAGTGACTGCAATGCATTTCTACTTAGTTAACATTTCTGAGAAAATTTAAATGTCCTAAAAATGCTCTGATGCTAATCAATATTTAATATAGCTCTAAAGTTAACAATTTTTCAAGAAAGCAGGGCAACACTGCCGTGTGAATTTATTTTATTATTTACATGAAACCTTAGCTTTCTGACAATAGTCGTTAGTAAGCAGGGTGCATGGGCGAGGACCCCGTGGCCGGAGGGCTCTGCTCTACGACCCGAGTCTACTGAAAGCTGCTGGGCCGGGCAGGGGTGAGGAAGATGCAGCTGTGACACCAGTCAGTGATTGTTATTCTGCTCAGTTGTCTTGTGCTCATTACCACCTTGGAAACAGAGATGTGGAACTAGTTAACTACTCTAACCAAATGGCTCAGCGGAAGAGTAAAAGTGAGGTAGGCATACAGAATGTTTCCAAAATACAAAAACGTGTTTTCTTTAAATATTTTATATCCTTCTCGTATTTTCTTTTGAAGGTTAATTGCAATTTTAGCATTATTAATGAAACAAAGCATGGTCTTTGATTTGTGTTTTAAACTTTAAAATAAAAACTATTGGTTTTACAAGGGGTGTGAATGGGACTTCAAAGGGCTTTAAAAGGTTTGAACATTTCCGTAGTTTAATGACGGGAGTCATTTCTGTGATAAAGGCATTATCTCAAAACTACCACGAGGGGGCAGAAATACACATCTTGTGACCAGAAAAACAAAAAAAAATATTTTTATACCCAAATTTAGATAATTAGTATATGTATGCACATATACATATATGTGTATGTTAACGAATACAATATCTATAAATATACACTTTGGGTAAATTATAAATACATGAAATCTGTATATCAATGGAACAATTGATCCTATGAGTATTACTGTAACGTTAGCATGAACTATGTGGTTTATACTAAGTGAGGATTTTCCAGTATCTCAAAAAAATTCAAGAACTTATAACCAAAAATGTTGTCTTATGTCCCACATGGGCTACACAAAAACTTAACTAAATAAAAATATGTTATTGATAGAAGTGGGAATGAATATAGTCTAAAACAATAGGGAAATAATTTATGACCTTAGCACAGAGCTCCCCCTCCTCTTAAAGAATAAGTAATATTTAAGCTGCTTGAAAGCTATCGATCGACAACGACTTTCAGATTTTGATAAGGTAGAATTTTATGTCCTCTAACGGGACATGAGAGCACAAGAGAGACTGCCATTGGTCATTTAAAAATGCATTCTAAAAGTGCATTCTAACAGAAATGACACTGCTTACCCCAGCTGACTGAGGGCGGACGGCGGCATGTTATGTAGGTGCTGCTGTTGCCAGCCAGTGACTGAGCCCAGGTGCAGGGCGCTGGCGGTGTTGAACCCGGACAGAGACGACAGGTCGGCGCTGCTCAGAGAGTACTCTGGGTCACAAACAAAGCCGGAAGGGAAAACACTTAATCTGGGCATTGTCAAATGATGGACAGAATAAGCCTTTTCAATTTTAAAAACATTCTATTTGTATTATTTAATGATTGTTATAATTTTTTTTAACTTTTGGGGTGGGGAAAGAAAGAGAAACACATCAGGGGCAGTTTTAATTTAAAAGAGATATACTATGTATCAAAAAATAAGCATTCCTTGAAAGCTTCAAAGGAACACAACTTGCAATTCCAGTTTATTAGAAGTACAATGTGGTATTACAGTTTATACATATTTGATGATTTAGAAATGTTTTTAAAGCAATCCCAAGGAAGTAAGCTATCTGGTAGGTCAGAGAAGTAAGAGCTCATTTTTCTTGAAATTGTTCTTCTCTGTTGAAGTCAGGTTGGGTTAGTAAAACTTTCAGTCCATTGAAAATGTAAATATTCACTCTGCCTTAGTAATGAACAGGTAATCATATAGTGCTCTGAACACCACAGGTACTAAATAAAGCCTAACAGATTAAAAGGTAGTATCTTTTTCATCTTGCTTTTTAATCAAAAAGTATTTAATGTACTATTTGAAGGTGGCAAAGCTACTCACCGGTACCATATGTTGTTGAAATGGCTGATGGATATCCTCCCATCCCTTGTCCTGGTAAAGTAGGAGTTGCTACAGAAACCACTGGGGTAGCCAATGACTGAGCAGACTGGGAGTTATTTATCCTTTGATTCTTTTAAAGTAAATAGAAAGAAATTGGTGAAATTTTAAAAAAGTTAAAAATATTAGATTTCAGTATTGGTTTTGCACATAAAGACATAACTTGGTACAAATCTCATGAAATTAATCATTTAACATGTGTCTCTATGAACTCTGCCAACCCTATCATTTACAATCTTTCAAGAGACCAGCTGTTACCATAGTAACCCATTACATCAGTATCTCCTAGGCAACTGAACTAGTAACAAGTACCATTGCTTTATTATGGGTAAAAACAGACCATGTTGAAAACTGATGAAATATGTATACTGTACTTCTATTGTTTCAGTTTTTATTCAAATGCAAATTAAAAAAATTAAAATCAACCACGGTGGTTTTATCCTCAGTTCTATATACAGCAGAGCAGACTGGTAGAGTTTCATGCTATATTCTGACCAGAAGGTGGTGCTCTGTCCACTTTTTTCAGATTCTTCTAAACTTCCCCCAAACTAGATGGCAAAGCAGTTAACAAGTATATTTAACTCCTCACAGCAAGGAAATTTAAAATTCACATAAATTTAAAGATCATGAGAAAAATTTCTTAGAAAAAGAAGTATCTTCATGGTTTTAAATAACTAAGAAAATTTTTTGGTGCTAGAATTTTGCTATAAATTAAGTCCTAAAATAAATTGAAAACATGGCCTTCGTTTGCAGAGGTTGACACAGAAAAATAACCTGAACTTGAAATTAACGGAATTTAAATATAATCGATGTTGACACACTATGATAACTTTCCAAATCCTCCCATTTTGTCAGAGCTACCACTCTGCCGGAGAGTCCTTGCCCCGGCCGTTTAGGGAAACACTCTCACCACTTACCAAAAGCAGGTCGACATCCTCCGACTGAGAGCATGGGGAAGGAGTTTAAAAATTAGTGTCTGTAACTATTTATAATTGGGCAAAATCTTTTCAACACGGGGAAAAGCATCTTCTGATAGACACAACAGTTTAAACGCTTTAAAACCCAGACTCTAAAGATAACTCCTTACAAAGACATTCTTTGTTTCCCTTAATGAGCTGTTTGTCTCAAATGTGAAGACAATCTATCCAGGTTTCAGCATAGGTCAGTGTCTCAACATTCATTATTTCACTGTCACGTTTTGGAAAAAAAAAAAGATCGTCCTTTAAAACCCCACTTGCTTAAGGAGGGGGAACTGCACCTGGCTGCCAGTGAGAGCCCTGGCGGACCACTCACAGAGTCCCTGGGAAAGCAGCAGTTTTACAGGACTTGGAATAAATGTGCCGATGGAGACAGCCTGCCATGCGTGGCCCACACTGCTTGGCTATGTCCCTGTGGGAGGTTTTATTTATTAGACCCAGTCTTTTCCTAAGGGAATGTTACATATTATGTGATTTTTTTTTGGTTTATATTCAAAATTAATCTGCACTGTGCCATAATAAACTAATCAGCTTGCAGGACTGTTTTACCCTGAAGCTTGCCACAGAGCACAGAAAGAAAAAAAAATGTGTTTGCAGAATGATCTAAATTTGTCTACTGAATCTTGATTTTTAAATGTTCTCACTCTTAAGCAAAGCTCATTTGGAGAACACTGATGTAAGTCTCTTTGTTCCTGAATTTAGTCCCACAATATTATCTTCACCTCAGACCTGCAGATGCAGGAAAAAGAAAAATGGGAGCCCGGGGATATTCTTTATATTTCTGTTTCTCACTTACTTATTTATTCTTACAAGCGCCACAACTTTCCTTTGATTTTGTAAAGTATAACCTTTTTTTTCAAAATGCCTAGGATTTTGAAACAATTTGCTTTTGACAGGTAACTGTCTGCATGAAGCATGTAGTGGGAAAGAGGGAAGATGGAGGGATGCTGTGCAGAGGCATGTGATGTATTGAACATTACTGCAACAATATACCCAAGACTGTGACGTATTAAATTTTATTGCTGCAACATACCTAAGAAAAGAATTGTCGATTAACAGGAGAAAGTTCATGTAGAAATTATAGAAAAGGTTTTTTCATTGCCAGCACTTTGAGGACACAAATAGTTCAATATTTTAAAAATCTGTTATGAAATAATATAGCTCATCCTGTGAGTTTGATTCTACTATTGGTCAAACCACATGTCCCATAAGCAAAATAACAGGTATTTTTTTTCTAATTATAAATCAGATGCCTTAAAAGGAAATGTTTTATTTGTCCCAGAACACAGTCCTAGAGTGGAGTTCACTGGGATGTTGGTTCTTTTTTATGTGGAAAAGGGAATGAGAACCAGTTACCAGAAATAATAGCCAAATACAAATAGGACTCCCGCAATAGCACTGATGTGTTAATTTTATGGAAGCACTTAAATAATTTATAGAGTTAGACAAATATAAAAACAGCAAAAACACATACAAAACATTATCAACATTTATTTAAAATGTAGTTATTCATTACCACTGATGGCATCGTATTCTTGCTGCCTGGTGGAATAAGAACTCGGAGATCTGGTTTACGGTTATTCATCCCTAAATTCATGGGGGGAGGAGATTTTGCTTGCATATTCTTGTTCAAGTTACCAGGTGAGACCAGCAGACCTGGTGAGTTTCGGGGATTGCCATATCCATTCCCTGTGAACACAAAACAATGAAAGCACTCAAGGAAAAATCTAGACTCAAATATGTTTCTAGAGAACACACTACACGAGACTAGGAATGAGTTGTAACAGCCTAAGACATATAACAACATACAATGAAAATCCACAGGATGACTGACTTAATTTCCATCTGAAGAGTAACCCAATCAGTTATTTGATATTTGTCTGAAGAAGATTAACACCTTTTCATGAGAAGAGAGCTAATATCTATCAACCTACTCAGAAATCAACGAACACCCTTTTTTTTCTATGAAAAAAGTTCTGGAAGAAAGTCAGACAGTCATTTAAGGTCTAAGAAAAGCCCACAATTGGTCCTGCACTTTAATTGACTGGCTTGGTGGAGGCCTGGCTGGCATGACTCACTCTTTCAGTTCAATGGTTTGGGTTTTATTTTGTGTGTCTGTGTGTCCTGAAATGAAGAAAGGGCACAGCAGCAAGGCTGTAATTCTAGGACATGTTGGAGGAGTAGCCTCTTATACAGCTTGCTGTTCCGTTCCCTTTTTCTTTGAGTGATTTCTCCCTATGGTTTTCTTCTGTCTCTTTTGCCCTCTTCTCTGTCTCGCCCAAGTTCAGTGCACGAACCTGAAGGCTGGCTCTCCTGCCCACACAGAACTTCAAAAAGCAAGACTCCTTCTCAGGACCTAAAGGAGAGGATGATGCCTCCACTAAAACGCTGACTCACCAAGGCAGGGGAGTAGCCAGCTAACACGAACACCGAAAGGGTTTTCTTAGGTCTCTGATGTTTAGCTTCCTATTAACAGAAAATGGGTATCTGAAGGACTCCATTTCTCATCATTCAAAATATACTTCCCCATGAGAGGAAGAGCTATGGATGGAGTTGGTACAACTTCGGCATAGGCAGAAAGTCATCTGCTGGCTTCCTCCACTGCCTCTGGTCGGGGAATAAGGTAGTCCAACTACCTGATTCAACAATCCTTTCTGGAAACTATACAGTTGTTTTCTGCAGCTCTCTGAAGGAGACAGTCAAACCTCCTTGTTATTGTTACCATTATCATTATTGTAACACACAAATATCTATTACCCCAGGACGAATGAGGAAAGAGATAAATCAATAAGATTCACGAAAGAGGCAGGAACTGATGTGGGTCTTGTAAAAAGAGAAGTGATAGTAAAATACTCTGGGCTTGTGATTAGGTGCTGGGAAAGGGCTGAGGTGGGAATTTCCACAGCAGTTGGGGACACACCTGGTTAGAAGGGAACCATGAAAGAGAGGAATGCTGGGGACTCTGAAGGTACATAAAAGGCTGGGCTGTGGAGACCTTAAATTACAAGCTAACAGGTCTTGGGTTTAAACAGTGAAAATGCAGATCCATGAAGGTTGCAAAGCAGAGGAAACACAGGCCTGCAGTGGACAGAAAGATGTATGGGCACTGGGCATTACTTGATGCCTGTAATTAGGAAGGCCTGCCAGTGCAGACCAGTCTGGGAACTACTGCGATGGTCTGAGCTACAGGTGATGAGGAACTGGGAAGGCAAAGCACAGGTACATTTCAGGAGGTATTTATGGGAACATCTTTTGAATTAGAACACACATGAGGCACCCTGCACGGAGCGAAGTTGTTCTTCACATCCATTCATTTACCTGTCTCACTGTATGCATGAATAAACAGGCTGAATATGTAACAAATAAATACAAGATTAAATCTATCAATTAGATTATGCATAAAAGGCTCGCATTACTGGGGAAAACACCCCAAAATACAATAAACATAATACTCCCCAAGCATGCCTTGAGTACACAGTAGTTTTTTAAAAGCTGCTGGTCGAATATGAATATAAATTACTGTTCTATAATAAACCTGAAGAAAATTAACTAAATTTTCTAAAGCTAGCAAAGTATGTCAAAAGCCCAATTTTTTTTATAGTTAATCTGGACAGCATTCCGTGGCAAAAGTTATATGAAACAAACACATGTACTTTTTATCAGCAGGAGAAGTACAAAGAACGTGTTTACAGAGAAACACTTGATAAAATGGGATGCTGAGAGGAGTTTTGTATTTAATGTGACTTGCTGAATCATTGTCGGGAATACGTTGGGACTTGAGTAGTTTTAACTAATAGATTCCACTGGATACAAAGACAAAGAGCCACGACAAAATCTGCACTGTACTTTTCTGTCAGCTGAAGTCCACACTGACACATAGAATACATATGCCACGTATCTATGAAGTCTGCGTGAGATCTGGTTTAAATAAACAATCAAATGGAAAATTAGCAGGGTAATTTCAAAAGAAGGTGGGGAGAAGTCAGTTACGCAGTGCAGTGAAGCTTGAATAGATCAGAAGAAACTAAAACCCCGGCTCGGTAGACGCAGATACTGGTTTGCATGGAGGAGTTATTTTGCTAAAAGGAAGTAAAACCGCTCCGTGAAATGTGTTGTCCTGTGATAGGACAAGCGCTCGGCCAGTGTGCAAAAATGGAAATGCTTCACGGAGGCTCTGAGAAAAGGTTGTGCTTTTTTTAAAAAACATTTTCTACAGTAAACTCTGAGAAATCCCAAAGCCTACATTTTAAACAATAATTTGGGGCAGCAGTAGGGACAAAAACCCCGACTAAATACACATTTTAGTTTTTAATCCAATAAATGCCTCATAATTAAAAACATTGATTTGAAAAGGATTCTGTTTTCCTCCTGGGGTATTTCTTGTTATTTGGAAATTATGTCATTGTAGAAGATTATTCTTA
>PVKM010016755.1:0-26528 GCA_004027735.1 Carollia perspicillata
CAAGGGGAGGTAGAATCAGGGGAGGGAGGTGGGGATGGCTGGGGTAAGGGGGAGTAGTGGGGTAAAAATGCAAACTATACCTGAACAATTAAAATAAATAAAATTAAAATAAAATGCTATTTGATAAATTCCATAATAGTAAATTTTACAAAATAGCTGGGGAACATTGCAGAAGGAGTAAATGACTTTGAATACATTTTTTTTGTTTTTAATCAGGTACAGGTAAACTAAACCTGGTCCCAAATGTCCTAAACTAATCAGTGCCTGTTTGGGTGTGTAGCAAGGCATATGTGCCTTCTGAAAGTTGCTAGGAATAAAGAAGGTTTCAGAAGGTCCTGACATCTCGGCAATGGTCCTGATGTTGGTATGAAAGAGATGTGTTTTGCTATAGTTCTGGGGTGATGAATATTCTAAATTATGTAATAGCAGGAGTATTTTGTGAGTTAGAGCATCTATACAGCAAAGAGGATCCAAGAAAAGTCATATAACTATAATTTTTCTCCTGCCTGGAAAGTTTTCAAAGTGTCCTTGAGGCTAGAAGGGAAGGGATCCCAGAGAAGTCTCTATACACTATATCTATAGAGTATATAGTATACTCTAGTCTCCCTACCCTGGGAGCTCTCCCACCACTTTCTTTTTTATTTATTGAAAACCATGGTTTTCAGCTTGATGTCACAGCACAAAGATGTGTGGCCACATCTTTAATAACAAAATAATTCATGTGCCCCCACAATAATAGTTTCAAAGTTATTTATATAACAATACAACTCTCACTCATATTTGAATTTTTTTCCAGTGCCATGGATAAGGGGTGGATTTATAGCTCTGGAAGGAAATTATTCTGCCTGGCCTGCCACCCATCTTATTTTTACCACATCTTTCCTTCTACTACTAGAGCAGCCAATTACCAAGGATCACACAGGAAAGGTTCAGTTGGGGAATGAGTAGGTACCATGATGCCCGTTCTCCGGGTGTAAATAGTTGATATCCCAGTGGTAGTGCTTATGATCCTCTATAAAAAGAAAAGTTTTTTTTTTAAAGAAACCCATGTGCATTAATTAACTTTACTGCATAAGAGGTGAATAAGTTCAATGTCTCAATGGGGTCTAGAAAAAAATAGAATGGTGAGGCACAGATTGCTGCCTTTGGACAGGAACTGTCATTAATTGCTGCTTGACCCAAGGTTTCCTCTTACCCTCCAGAAATCCTTTCAACACTCTTTCCAGCTCCTGCTTGTCCGTGACCCTCTGGCCCACGTTCCTTCTAGCAGGGATTTTGCTTAGGGTCTCTGCATCCTTGTGTCTCTCCAAATCCCTTTCAGAAACAATTGACTTTTTGTTTCCTTTCCTTTTGTGGTCAGAGCACAAAGAAAATGAAAAGCTCCTGTGGTTCACAGTCCGGTTCCCTTCCAATCAGGTTGTGGTTACCTGATAACTGAGTCACTGACACAGGAAGTCTCTACTCTCTGCCCCCTGCCTGGCTCCCTCTACCTGCTTGCCCTGCCTTTTCTGATGAACAGACCCCTCAGACACACAAAAGACTCCGCCTGGAGCCTGCAGTGTGCAGGATTGTACAGCTTTCTTCTGACAGCCCTTTTCTTAAAGAAGCCAAACTCTTTTGGCCTTTCCAAAATTAAAAATATAGCTTAAATATGCCAGAGCATGTGTTAAGCAGAGCTACATAGTAGTTTTCATATATCCAAGTTACTAATTTTCTGGGACCTGCCAACATTTCCATTTTAGGCTTGTAAGATTAGAAAGAATAATTTGAAAATATATGAAAATTTTAAATTTCCCATACAGGCCCTGGGTGAGGGTTGTCTAGGGTTGGACTGTGCAGTCCTTTGTCTATCTCTCTTTTCTCTCCACGGGTTGCCACATTTTGTCCATTCACTCATGGGTAGTGGGTGGATAGGATAAACTCATAGCAGTCTACCTAATTTTAGTCAAGTACTAGAGTCAGAGAGAATGGAAGATGAAAAGACTACAAAACCATGGGCTAAAAGCAGGTGTTACTTATAGTCATATTGCTTGAAAAAAGCTATAAAGGGTATTGAGAGAGGAGTTAGGTGGTGCCTCTTCAGTGCTGCCCATGGGGGAAGACGTGAACCCCTGGAAAGCGTGATACATCCCTACCCTGTGCTTAATCTCCTCTTGGACCCCCCATGCATTCGTGCTTTTCCCATAACACACACGCTCACACCCCCTCACACACATGACATTCTCTCACCTCCACTCACCCCCACTCACATACATAGATACACACACACTCACACCCTCTCATATCCACAGTACCCTCTCACACCTACTTACACCCACTCACAATCACACACGTAGATGCACACTCACTCAAACACACAAACACACAGTTATACACATACTCATACACACCTTCTCAGAATATGATCCAGAAGGCAGACACTTCACCCCACTGGGGCCTCAGTTTCCTCACCTGAAACATCAGGGATGTGGATCATGTGACACTTAAGTTGCTCTCAGCCCCATTGTAAGCAGAGAGAGAATCTCTTTTCCTCGAGATGTGTTCCCACCACTCCTGCAGTGAGGGCTTCTTGAAAACCAAAGGTGCTGAAATGATTAAGGAGGGAACTGAGATGAAACCATATCAGCCTTTTCAGTTAACGATTTGGTAACCTGCTGAGCTGGTCTGGCACTTTTAGACCTCTTATTCAGGATGGCTTTTTGTTGATCTTCTTTGGACTTTGAAATGCTTCTCCTTGGCATTGTCCCATCCCTCCTACTTTTACTGTCTGGCCAGGTGGGATGACGTTGGAGGCCAGGCCCACAGTCAGGGCCATTTGGTGATGATGAGGCTGCAACTCTGGCCACAAACACCAGAAAAATGAGTCAGCTTGTGGTGCTGACCTTGAAGGGAGAGACTATCCATGATTTCTTCTCAGCAACAACCCTACAGGCCCAAGATGCACATCAATCCCCTTGTCATATCACCTTGCCACAGGCAGTGCACATTCACACCTGTTAATTACCTCATTTGGTTATTACAAGAGCTGTAAAAAGAATAGAGTTCAAATATTCTTGTTGCAATTTTTGATAAAAGGTTAAGTGACTTGCCTTATGGTCACAGCTAATGAGGAGCAGAAGTGAGGCCACACAGGGATTTTCTTCTGACTGACAGACCCAGGCCTTTCCTGGAGTTTTTGTTATCTCTTAAAAATACAGATGTCTGCAGCTCACCCTAGTGGTGAGGGGGCTCAGGGCCTCAAGGATGAGAGATGAGAATCTAGTTCGTTGCTGGATCCCCAGGGCATTCTGACACCACAGGTTTGGGCATCCCAGATGTATGTTATCTAGAGGATGGGACTAGCTTGCTATGGTAAGGAAGCTGTGAGGTATGGAAAGGACATTGTGGTCTTAATACCAAGGCCTGGCCTGTGACATTAGCCTTGTTCTCTAATCACTCAGTCTCTTCACCTATCAGGAGGCAAATGAAGCCTGGGATAGCCTCTCCTTCTATACACACATGTTCCTGAGCATTAGCTCAGGGAGGCAATGTTTAGGAAAGTCCTCATTATGCATGTGAAGGGTTGTAATAGTTAGCTTTTGTTGTATAACAAACAGCCCCAATTTTTCACACACTCAATTCTTGCTAACTTTCTATGAGGACTGCAGGGATAATTTTTGGGATAGCTGTTGGGATAGTTTTGCTGGGCTCCCCATGAAGACAGAAGGGGATACACTCTCTGGGGCAAGTGGAAAGTAGAAACAAAAAAGACAGAGCCCAATCCTCCATGTGTATTGAAAACCTGTGCTCAGATATGACCTACATCACATCCACACTCTCATCATTAGCCAGAGCAAGTCTCTTGGCTGAACCTTGGGGAATTACATAACTCTGCCTACAGGGAACAATGCCCTGGGTGGAGAGGCAGTAAACAGTTGTCAACACATAGTACAGTTTTGGAGAAGGGTGATTATATTGTCCACAGTTACAGAACTCATAAGCTTCAACTCCAGTCATTCAATCAAGTTTTCCATTGTCTGATTGAGTGATTATCTTCTAGTCTGTGTGGCTCAATTCCATCTCGGCCCTTTTGAGGCTGTATCTGTCTCCATGTCTCCTGTGGACTCTTCCTCTCCATCTTCTGCTCCAGAAGTGCTCACGTCTCAAAGGAAAGCTCTCAGGGACCATTCAATATAAATGCAAACAAAGAGAGGCAGCCATAAATCTCAGGGGCCTTCTTAAGTGCTTTGGCATGCCTGTCACTCAGCTTGGCATGGGCAAATGCATTCATGCTTCTCTTCTTCGAGAAGGATACCTGCAAGGTGAGAGATCAGACAGAAAGCAAACTAGCATGTGGGGCCCCATGTGGGAACTGAGTATAATTAAAGGAGGCCAGAGGCTTGCAAAGATTTCAGTGAGAGAAAGAAAAATACTGTCAGCATGAGTTCTCCTGCCCATTTCAGGGACACAGGATGAGGAGGAGGTCCTGTGCCTGGGATCCATAACACATGTGGTTACTGAAGGAGGCCTGAGCTGGCCCAATTCAGAGCACAGTGAGGGATCACATGTAAGAGGGCTCAATATTCTATAACCAGCCTCATCCTTGTGTGGCAGTATTTCTTCATTGGATTCCATAATCATTGGGTGTGTTGTCACTGAACAAACTTTTATCCCATACCTAATATCACCATTCCAAGAGCCCATACCAGTGCTTCCTATAGAGTGAGCCCATCTCTGAGAATATGGAGATGAACAAGCCTCAGGCTCTGACCTGCAGGAGCTGAAGATTCAGTTCAAGCATGAACCAAACACTATATCCCAGCAGAGGCCATCCGAGATGCATGAGGATTGTCCAGGGTGGTGCAGACAGGTTCGCTTCTCCAGTTGCCTTGTCTCTTTTTCCATAATGAAAATAACAACTAGCATATCTGCAGCACTTCAGTCTCTTTATTTCATTTTCTCCCTTATGCTAACATACTGATAAACTGTCCTAGAATTCTAACCCTGACTCTGACACATACTAGCTATGTGACCCTATATGATTTATTGAGCCTCATTTCATCAATGATAGAAGAGGGACAATAATACCTTCCTTTCAGGGGTCTTATGAGGATAAGAGCCAAAATGTTCAGTGGCCTAGAACAGTCTCTGGATATCACCTACTTTTAAAATATTGTCACTTTTGCATGCAAAAAAGACATGAATTTAGGGGGACCAGGAGTGGGATGTTAGGGAATGAAAGTATCTTCCTCAAATTCATGTGTTGAAGCCCCACCCCCAATATGATAATATTAGGAAATGAGGGCTCTGGTGGGCAATTATGCTTAGATAAGGCCATGGAGATCGGGTCCTAGTGATGATTAGGGCTCTTATAAGAGACCAGAGAATTAGCTCTCTGTTTCTTTACCACTTGAGAACACAGTATGAAAAAGGCCAGGAGGAGGGGACTCCGTCAGGAACTGAATCATCTGGCACCAAGATTGTCGGAATTTCCAGCTTCCAGAACTGTTGTCCAAGCTACCCCTTGGACAACAGTTCTGGAAGCTGTTTTTTGTTATTTTGTTATTCTGTATTTTGTTATAGCAGCCTGAACACACTAAGGCATGACCTAAGGACCAGATGAGGATACCCATGTTAGTTATAGATTTTCCATAAATTCACTTTATAATATTGAAGAAGTTCCCTTTGTTTTGGAGTTTGCCTAGTGTTTTTATCATGAACAGGAACATGAATTTAAAAACTGGTATATTCACACAACAGAATATTCTCAGCAATTTAAAAAAAAAGCTACTTTTTTGATTGGCCAAAAAATTAGTTTAGTTTTTTTCATATGATGGGTCTAGTAGTACTTAGTTGTTTTGGATTTCATTTGAAACAATTTTGTTAGATTTTACTGTGACAGGTGCCATATCAGCATGCATTAAAAAACTCATCAAAATTGGTGAATTTTTGTGCAGCCATTTTAACATTGAAGATGGAAGAAGATACACATTTTCAGTGTATTGTGCTTTATTATTTCAAGAAAGGTAAAAACAACTGAAATACAAAAAAGATTTGTGCAGTGTATGGAGAAGGTGCTGTGACTGATCGAATATGTCAAAAGTGGTTTGCAAAGTTTGTTGGTACTATTGACATTTTGGCTAAATAATTCTTTGCTGTGGGACTGTCTTATGCATTGGAAGATGTTTAGCAGCACCTTGGCCTCTACCCACTAGAAGCCAATAGCGGGAGATACCTTACATACTCAAAATATCCAAATCAATAAAGTTACTGGTGAAAATGAAAAATATGCCTTCTATTTTACAGAAAAAAACTAACTGTACTTTTTGGCCAACCCAATAGGATATATAAAAGCATGGATAAATCTCAAAAACATATTGCGTTAAAAAAGATTCTAGAGTATCTACTGTATGATCTAATTTCATTTTTTTAATAGAAGTGCCAGTTGGACACACTTTATTCTGCTTTTGTAGAATAAGGTTTGCAAGTACACAATCAAGTGCACATACATGGAGTTTTCAGAAAAGCAATATAGCAGTGGGGAAATTCATCCTTGTGAGCTCTCACAGCTACCTATCTATCTGCCAAAGGTGTCAAATCTACCAATCTATCTGAGGTGTCAAATAAAATTCAGCATATTTAAAAAGTAGATAGGCACATCTCAGGCTTAGTTCTACCTGCCTGTTACTTTGTGCCCTCTACACATTTTTATTGTTTATTCTATAATAAATTTGGGATGTCCCCAATTTTTCCCTTTTGCCCTGCTGTACTCAGCCTACCCCTCACTCCCTCAGTCAACCCCATTTTGTTGTCCATGTCCATGGGTCATTCATACATGTTCTTTGACTAATCCCTTCTCCTTCCTCCCACCATTTCCCCCTCCCTCTTCCACTCCTAAAGCTGTTGGTCTGTTCCATGTTTCCATGTCTCTGATTCTATTTTGCTTATTAGTTTATTTTGTTCCTTAGATCCCAGTTATAAGTGAGATCATATGGTGTTTAGCTTTCACCAACTGGCTTATTTCACTTAGCATAATGATCTCTAGTTGTACCCATGCTGTTGCAAAAGGTAGGAATTCCTTTTTTCTGCTGAGTAGTATTCCATTGTGTAAATGTACCACAGTTTTTTAATTCACTCATCTACTGATGGACACTTAGGCTGTTTCTAACACTTGGCTGTTGTAAATTGCACTGCAATGAGCATAGGGGTGCATAAGTTCTTCCGAATTGGTGTTTCAGGATTCTTAGGGTCTACTCCCAACAGTGGAATTGCTGGGTCCTAAGGCAGTTCCATTTTTAGTTTTCTGAGGAAATTCCATACTGTTTTCCACAGTAGCTACACCAGTCTGTATTCCCACCAATAGTGCACTAGGGTTCCAAACTCTTTTTATGAAGCCAGTATTATCCTAATTCCAAAACCAGGTAAAGACACAACAAAGAAAGAAAGTTACAGGCCAATATCTCTGATGGACATAGATACTAAAACCCTTAACAAATATTGGCAATCCAGATCCAGGAATACATTAAAAAGATCATATACCACAATAAAGTGGGGTTTACCCCAGGAATGCAAGGGTGGTACAATATTCACAAATCAATAAACATAATATGTCATGTCATATAAACAAAATGATGGACAAAACCACATGATCATACAAATAGATGCTGAAAAACCATTTGATAAAATTCAGCACCCGTTTATGATAAAAGCACTCAGCAAAGTGGGAATAGAGGGAGCATACCTCAACATAATAAAGGTCATATATGAGAAGCCTACTACCAATATCATAGTCAGTGGGCAAAAATTAAAAGTGTTCCCTTTAAGATCAGGCACAGGACAAGTGAGTCTGCTTTCACCACTCTTATTCAACATCATACTGTATTATCTCATTTTAATGTAGTTTAAGAAGAGGCAAAACCTACCTATGGTAATAGAAATTAAGTAGCGTTTGCCTCTGGGTAGGGGTATTGACTAGAAGGGAGCATGAAGAAACTTTCAGAAGAAATGGAAGTGTTCTGTATTTTGTTCTGGGTCTTGGCCACATGGATGTATATGTATCAAATTTTATTGATAAACACTAATTTGTATGTATGTTTGCAATTTTATTATGATGTGCCCAGGTTTGGTTTCCTTTGTGGTTAATTCTACTTTTGATTCATAGCACTTCTTGCATCTGAAGCTTGATGTTTATTGCCACACTTGAAAACTCTCAGTCACTATGCCCTCAAATACTTTTTTTTCGTCCAATTTTCCTTCTCTTCTCTTTCTGAAAACACAATTACACACATGTTAAGGTGGAAGAGGCCAAAGGGAACTCCTTCAGGCTAAACTGCCTTTTGCCTTTTCACCCAATTCCTTCTGTGTCTTTGGAGAGCCCACATACCTTCAGGTCTCTATCTCAGGCCTGAAGAGTCTTATTTCCAGGTCAAAAAGCTACCTCTTGAAATTTGTTTTAGGGGTAAAGATTCAAAATATAACCATCATTCTCCTCCCTGTTCCACAGAAAAACTGCTTTTTAATAATTAGTCCTTATGCCTCAAAGGCGTCATAACCTCATGAGATGCAGATACACTGGCAGACTTTCAGACACCTCTGACCCATGAAAGGGAGCCATGGCCAGGGGAGGTTACATTTCCTGTCCCCTTGAATAGTCACCTTACCTTCCTCCTTTGAAATCTAGTCTCATTTAGGTTAAAAAAAAAAAACAAAAAAAAACAGTATTGGCAGTTGCCCTGGATGGTGTGGCTCAGTGGATTGAGTGGTAGCAAACCAAAGGGTCTCCGGTTTGATTTCTAGGCAGGGCACATGCCTGGATTGTGGACCAGGTCTCCAGTAGGGGGCATTCACGAGGCACCCACACATTGATGTTTCTCTCCCTCCCTGCTCCTCTCTCGAAAAATAAATAAATAAAATCTTTAAAAAACAGCATTGGTACATAATTTTATGGTTTAAAAAGTGGCTTCCCATATGGTTTAAATAAGCTAATGCTTAGCATAAATATATCCCTATTTTACAAATGTGAAATGTAGAGCTCAGAGTAGCTCTCATATGCTGGGTGCCTTAGAGACATTATCTCATCTAGTTATCACAAGACCTGTGGAATGTGAAGCTTCCCCAGCCTGCTCACTTGGCAAAGGACTGGGTTCCCTCTTGGATCTAACACAAAATCCATGATTTCCTATCACACTATAGTTCCTTAGAGTCAGAAAGTTCATAAATGATTCTAACCAAGACTAAGAGTAAGGTTTGTCTAACTCAAACATTCCTTCTCTTTTTTCTCCCTATTTTCTCCAGTTTCTTACTTATTAAGAAAATAATAGAATAAGAATAAAGAAAAGAAAGCATAATAAATTTATGTGTAACTCAGTGACCCTAACTTATTTTAATTTTCTTAAGTCTCCTTTGAGTCTTTATCCACAAGCTTACACATTTTATGTTGCTTTGATCACACTTCACCCCCCACCCTCACCCTCACCCCAGCCCAGATATCACCCTGGATTCTGCATTCCTCTCCTGATGCCACATCATGGGCGATTCCCCATGTCATTGTCCTCAATGTAAGCATGCTCAGTAGCTATAGATTGTTCTGGCAGGAGCCCCAAGCTTTCTCCACTCCATGCTCCTCACTCCAGGCTCCTCACAGCTCAACATCAAACTTCAAGATGAGGGCTCCATGTCCATCTGTGTGTTTAGAAGGGAATGTGGTGCTGAGAAGTCTCTTTTTAAAAACCAAAAGTTCAGCATCAAATAAGAATGAATATGCCTACCATTAAAGCAATGATTTTTAAAGGCTAATCATCAACAGGTGAATTTATGTAAATCCCTGCTTAAAACTGCTATGTTGAAATCCAGGAGGAAATGTACGGTAACTACTCCCTAATGCCTTTCTTCGCCCAGACATTCAGCAGGAATGGCGATTTCATTTAAGGGAAAACTTCAGCAGAAATCAATTCTTCTAAATCAAATTCAAGGGTCACTGATTGTTGAGGCAAGCATGGGTGTGCGAATGCTACTATTTATAGTTTGGTTAATACCTACGCATAATAAGAGAAAATTATTTATGGAGATGATGAATTTAATATTGGGAGTGAAGCAGATTTACAGTCTGGAAAATATAATTGCTCCTTGATATCAATTAAAGGACTGTTTCCAAAATCAATGAGAATTTTAAAGAATAACGTGAGCCTGGGTGAATGATAACTAACTTGGAAGCAATTTTAAAATCTTGCAGTGAACAAGTCTCTTGAGCCTCATGAAGGGCTTTATGGGCCTTTGAGGAATAAGGTAAGATTCTTTAAAACTTCCATTGATTCAAAATGAAAGTGAAGCTTGCACACACCACTGAACTGCCACTTGTGTCGCTACATAAAGCTATGTTGGACATGGAGCTCCGGGAGTGATGAATCAGAGGGAGTGAGAGAACTTGGAGCTGGTGCCTTTTAGGCTAGAGCCAGACAAGAAAACACTGCCAAGCCTGCAAAGGGGGATGAGCCTTGCCCTTGATGTGGGGTGGGCAGCCCCTTAGCTACAGAGCTGAGCAGTGGAAGAAGGAAAGTCCAAGAGAGATCAAAGGATTAAAGTCATACAATTTCACTACTCTACAGACATCTATCTGGCATCTATTGGGTGGTGGACACTTGGTAGTCTCTGAAGAGAAAGAGATGAGTAAGAAATGATCTTGTTCTTGAGGGGTTTGTGGACCAGAGGCAAAGGCAGCTGTACAAAGACCAAAAGGGCAATATAACCTTTGTTCTCAGTTATGGAGAACTCATCAGGCAATGGGTAGTGTATCAAGCATTTGTCATGCACTATATTATCAAAATTCTCACATGAAAATTCCATTTTACAGATTTTAAAAACTGAGGCAAATAGAGGTTATATAACTTGCCAAGGTAATTTGTTTTGCAAGTGCAAGAGCTGGAAATCAAACCAAAACATCCTGCATTTGTTAACGTTGCTAATACTGTTTGTAGTGGGGTTTGGATCATGGACCTTTACTGTGTGTTACCCAAATCATGGCCACAACACAGAGGAGAACCCCATAAAGGTGAATGCCCAGTGCTGTGGGGCTGCCCAGGAGAAAGGGACTCACTTTGTCTGAGGGAAATGGGGAAAGGCTCAGCCAGATGGATTCCTCCAAAGCAATGACATGTAACCAACTATTCAAAATAAATGGACATGGGCTTGGCAAGAAATATCAAGAAGGATATTTTACAAAAACAGTATGGTAGTATATGCTAGGAGGCAAACAAGGGTCATGAGATGGTCCCATTAGTTGTAAAGACACTTCCTCAGAGCATTTCAAACAATGGCTGCTATGTTTTTAATGATTTCCCATGGCATTTGCTTGTGACAAAGCCCACTGCACTGACTACGCATCTGAAGCATGCCTGATTTTTAGCTGAGCTTCAGCTCAGGAACCTGAAGGTTAGGGAAAGAGTTCCCCCACTTCCTCGCTGTGTAAGAATGGTCAAGTTACTCAACGATGCCGAATCTCTGTTTTCCTATTTGTAAAATGAGGGTGTAATACCTACTTCCAATGTTTGTTGTGAGGTAAGACTGAATCCAAAGTATCTGGTATGGGGTCTGGCGCAGTGTAAGAAGAAATAATTCTGAGTGTCTATTTATTAATAATATCTGTGTCCATAAGTATAAATATACATATCTTTTAAAACCTGTCTTTATCTTTTAAAACCTGTGCTCAAAGAACATTATGAATCATAGTTGCCATGATAAAATGAAGCAACATATTGTCAACTAAGGTAGAGAATCATAGGATGATACAGACTTGAAATGGGGAGGGCCCCTAAGATATTATGTGGTTCAGGCTTCTGGATGGTCTCTGATTCTCAGTTGAACTTGGTTTCCAGCACATCACATCCCACCCAGCTTCAAGAAAATGTTTGAAATAACAAATAGAAGAGAAACGTGTGTCCTGATGAGGTACTTGGGCGTGGAATAAATATGCCAAGTCTTGAATCTTGGTTCCATTACCAACTACCCATGAAAGCTCATACATTTTAGTAAACTTGGCTGTGCCTTCATTTCTTCAACTTTAAAATGGAACTATAATAACATCTACCTCCTCATATTCTTGGGAGGATTAAAAGAGAAAATGTATATCCATCTCCTAGGGGAATGATTGATCCATAGTAAGTGTCCAAAAAAGCAAAGTCAGAGATGGTTGGTGTAATGTGATAAGTTGGTGTGGTGGTGGTGAGGAGACCAATGTGGCTGGAAACAGAGGGTTCAACCTAACAGGCTGCTATAGCTAACATTGTCAGCTGGCCAGAGATTCATCTGGTGCCCCTGGCAGGACCACACTTTTGTTGTTAAAGTACTGAAATCTGCCCACATACTGTTATTGACCTGAGATAACCTTCTTGCCCCCCGCCCCTGCACCACACACAGAAGTCCCCTGAACCCAGAACTAAAGATTAGTCGATGCCCAGCACTACAGGCGACCTCCAGGCCAGCCTGCTGTAGCATTATGACCAGTGTCCAATTTTGATTATCAGTGCCCAGAGGACTCTAGAGCCAGGCTGGGGAGATGGTGTGCTTTATTCTGGAGACCACAGAAATCCACTGGCAGTCTATTGTCCTTAAAAATTCCCTTTGCCATGGAAAGGTACAGTGCGAAGTAGCCACCTGCTGCAAACAGGAATATTTGTCCCATCTAGACTTAACTACAGGCATTTTCTCTTTCCCATGTGTTTTCCTGAGGACTGTCTGGGCCTGATCAGCCATGCCATTGATGCTCATACTGAGGTCCTCACACCAACACAAGACAACAGGGCTGCTCAGCTGTCCTTCCTAGTTTCCAATTTCACCACTGTGATGGTTAAGTAGTCTCTTCTCCCATCTAGGAAGGATGTTGGTGGTCACTTTGGACCCACCTCTGCCTTTTGCTGTACAAAAAGTTAATTTGCCTTGTGAATTTTTCCTCAGTGATTTCTCTCATTATTTTGTCTCCCCAACCCTACAAATTTGGTCCCCTACAAATCTCTTGATCAGTTAGCACGTCCTCTCAGCATCTGCCATTTTGACCTTGTCTTCTTGCCTCCCTCTGGGGACAAGAGGGAGTGTGGGGAGCTCCTAGGGAGGGAGTGCAGGTGCTGGTTAGTTCTAAGCTGACACATCTGTTGATGAGGAGGATGCTCTAAGGCAGTGTCAGTGCATTAGAGAACTGTTTGAGCCAATTGGGAAAGCTTCCTTGAGGACAAATTGGAAATCGATCCCTGATGGTTTTAAAATGAAAGAGGGAAGTGTTCCTTGTTATCTTTAAATAAGGCTGGGTAATTTTATCAAGGAGGTTGATTATATTGGAATTTTTGATTGATTCAGAAACATAATTATTTCAATTCAAAAATGTACAAAATTACATTGGTTAAAACATTCATTTTCCTGTCTTGCGTTTAAACAGATTATAGGATGCTTTGTTCTCTTCTCTGTAGATGGTTATTGAGCAAAATCTGGATCTTGCAGATGCTTGACCTGCTTCTTTTTCAGACTCAAGGCATACAAACAGTGCTATTTCTTTTCTGTCCAGCACGTCAGGGCAAAGGAGTTTAAAGAACTCTGAGGTAAGCCTTCTGGCAAACCCTTTGCAGAATCACCAAAAGGATGATCAGAAACCATCTCCCAAATAAACAGAGGGCCCAGGAATAAGATGAGGATTGGTCATGAGTTTGTCTTTTCATTTATCAAGCCTGACGTTTTCTAACTCTTTCATTTTTCCCTCATGTCTCAGTTACCTCCCCCACCCAGTCCCCATCACCTGAATTCTGTTTGAACCTCTATAAGCATTTTCAGCTACTCAAATTGGTTCTCATTTTTTCCCTATATGTTAATCATGTTACCTCAATCCATTTATAAACTCTTTGAGGTCCTAATAGCTCTTTCACACCAAGATACTGAAAGAAGTGGTTCACAGGCTCTGGATGACATTTTGTTCATTGACATTTCCTCTGATGGGAAATGATCCCTATTGAAGAGAACTCAATCCAAGGATATTGGTTTTATATTTTAACCACTGTGGCCAATGAACAAGATGATGGCTTCATTGCAATTTGTTATTATCTTTGTATAAATGGATGAATGAGGGTTTGCCTCTACACATCACCTTGGAAAGCTAGTATTGGTAATCTGGGCAGGTTCCAAGGAGACATTAGTGGGTGCTGCAGGAAACAGCTGCCCAAGACAGATTAAAGGAGGCAGGGAGGCCTCTTAGTTAAGCACTAAAGCCCTGAGGTCAACCTGCCTGCATTTGAATCCTGATTCTGTCATTGATTTTCTGAGTGAAATTGGAAAAATTTTTAGGTGTTCTTTTCCTTCATAGTAAGTAAACAAAAAATGGTGCTGGGTATAGAGAACTTTAAGGATAGAAATTATTGCTGAAACTTCCTGTTGCAAAAGGTAACTTGGACCTAAGTTGCTAGTATCTAGATACTGGGTTTCCTGTTATTTTTGTGAAACCACTCAGATCACTGTTTTTAAAAGTTCACAAAGGTCTGTTTCAATGTGTTTTTATCTTGGGGATGACCACACACATGATCTTTAGCAGAGGCCTCTTGTGAGAGGTGTGGCGATGCAGGAAAGGGGCTATAGACTAGGACCTGGGTGGCAGACCTGCCTCTGGAGCCCTGGGTACCCTTTCACACAGCTGCAGCTAACTCAGATACAATTGCCTTCACCTGTTAAACTATCACCACAATCAAAAATAACAAATTTGCATCACCCCAGTGCCCTGGCTGGTGTGGTTCGGTTGTCTGAAGCGTCATCCCATAGACCTGAAAAGGTCATGGGTTTGAAAGGTCAGGATACATGCTTGGATTGCTGGTTTGATCCCAGTTGGGATGCATGCAAGAGGCAGTCAAACGATGTTTCTCTCTCTGTCTCTCCTGTCCTGTCCCTCTAAGCATGTCCTCAGGTGAGGATTAAGGGGGGGAATTGCATCACCCCAGAAAGTTACCTTCCTCCTCTCTTCCTCTTGGTAATCTATCCCTCCTCCTATAAGCATCTCTAGGCAACCACTGATTTCTTTTATGTCACTATAGATTATTTTGCATTTTCTAGGATTGGAACCATATATTACGTGCTCTTTTAAAAAATCTGGCTTCTTTCATTCAGCATAATTATTCTGAGATTCATCCATGTTATGTGTATCAACAGTTTATTTGTTTTTATTGCTGAATAGTATTCCATTATGTGAATGTATCACATTTGTTTAATCATATATCTGTGGATAAACATTCAGGTTATTTTCTTGTCCTTTTTCTTTTTTTGGTTATTCAAAAAAGTTTCTATGCACATTTATAGATAAGTCTTTGTTTTTATGTATGTTTTCACTTCTCTTGGGTAAATGTTACCGATCAGCAATTGGGTTCCTGCTGCCCACCACCACCCTTTAGGCAAAATTCCAGAGGCAAAGTTTTGGTGATAAATGAAAGGAGTCTGTTCAAAACCTTCACTGTTTTTGAATAACAGCTTTCCACATGCATTAGTCACTTAAGCCTATCAATTATGGCTAAACTCTTTAAAACCTGAGTTCTCCTATCATTCCCTGTTAGTTTTAATCTTATTTCTATAGGGTTAGTTTACAAACTAAAAGAACATAAGATACCAAAACTACACAATTTTGGGAGAATGGTAGGCTTCTGCTTCAGAGCCTGTCCCCTCTAGAACACTTGAAGAATAACCCTGCTGCCCTCTGCCAGGCCAGCCCAATCATAGGCTGTGTCCAGAGTTCTTTCCCATCCAAAATACTGTCAATCAGGAAACACAGGCAGCTGCAGTACAACCATCCAGGCATCCTTGAGGAAGAAGATAGACAAAAACCAGAGAAAGAAAGCCCACACCCCTCCGAGAGCCCTTCTTTTATTCCAAATCTTTTTGGCCATAATCCCCTGTGCTCAGGAGACATTCAGCTTCTCATTCAGTCCTGTTCTAGGCTGTTTACCATTGCCTTGGGCAACCTCCTCCTACAGCTCTTCCCTACTTCTCCCCAGTGATCTGATCAGATCTCTCTGTAAATACCTAGGGGTAGGATGACAGCATCATATGGTGGGTATGTGTTTAACATTTTAAGAAATTGCCAAACTATTTTTATTCCCAGTAACAGCCTGTAAGAGTTTTAGTTCCTTCACATCCTGTCCAACACTGATATGGTCTGTCTTTCAATTTTAGCCCTTCTAGTAGATATATAGTGCTATTTCATTGTGATTTTAATTTGTATTTCTCTGATGATTAATGATGTTGAGTATCTTTTCATGTGTTTATCGGTCACTTAAGTATCTTCTTTGGTGAGATGACTCTTCACATTTTTTGCCCATTTTCTTATTGGTTTGTTTGTCTTATTATTGTGTTGTAAGAATTCTTTATCTAATCTGGATTCAAGTTCCTTGATAGATGTGTTGTGAGTATTTTCTCCCAACATGTAGCTTGCTTTTTTGTTTTCTTAATCATAGTTTTCAAAGAGCAGAAGGTTTTGATTTTGATGAAGTTTGATTTACCATTTTTTCTTTTGTAGGTCATGATTTTTGTGCTCTGAGAAACCTTTGCATAACTCAAGATTATAAAGATATTCTCTTATATTTTATTGAAGGTATTTTGTACTTTGGAGCTTTATATTTACACCTATGACCCATATCGAGTTAATTATTTTGTATGATGTGAGTGGAATATCAATGTTTGATCCTTTTTTCACATACCTATCTGGACATCATTTTTGAAAGACTTTCCTTTCCCAATTGACTTGTCTTAAGATCTTTGTCAGAAATCAATTGATCAAATGTGTGTAGTATATTTCTAGACTATCTATTATGTTCCTTTGATGGATATGTCTATCTTTTTACCACTATCAAACTGACTTCTTGATTACTGAGGCTTGATTACTGAAATCAGGTAAGTCTTCCAATATTGTTCTTTTTAAAAATTGCTTTGACTATTCTTAGTATTTTGCATTTCCATATAAATTTTAGGATTTATATTGATTTATATAGAATTGTCATATAAATTTTTGTTTGCCAATTTCTACAAAAATGCCTACTGGAATTTTGATTAAGACTGCATTGGCTATGAGGAGAATTGCCATCTAATAATGTTACAGAACAGACCCAGGGGTGAGGGAAGCGAATGATATACTATTACCAAGTGGACCCACCCTTGTACTCTGGGGTTCCTCCCATACCCCGTATTAGGTTCACCTTGCCTGCTGCCAGGGAAGGGCATTTCTCAATTCCAGAGACTGGTGAAAAGGAAAGGCATTATTTATTTAAAAAGTTATACAGACTTAGAATAATGACTTACTGTCTTCATTAAAAATACTAAAGTTTTTTAGAATACCCACAAATGCACAGTTCTTCCTTCTCCCCTTTGCCCAGTCTGAGGTACCATATCTCAGGAGAAGAAGTAGAAGTCTGTGGTTCAGGCAGCCCCTTGGTTCCTGGCACCATCAGCTGTGTCACCGCCACAATCTCCAATTGATCCAAAACCATGTGGCACCTTTTCATGGCCCACCAACAAGAATCTTTTCACCCCTTTTCTTCCAGGCAAAGTCTCTCCTGCTTCTTAAGCCATGTGGCAAAAAAAGGACGCACCCTAAAGCTGCATGGTCCCAACTTTCGCCAAAGCTATGTGGTCCCAAAAAGAACCCACATGGCTGCCGAGACTGGGTTTTAAATCCCAGCACCAACCTTCCTCTGCAGTCCCATTTCTGACTCCTCCCATAATCAGTTACACCTGCCAGCATTCCCATATTCTTCCAGCTTTACTAGGCTGCCATAGTAAGTCCTGGCAGGCATGGCCTGGTGACATGGAGCCAATTATCTCCAAGCTCTCATGCAGGCAATGTAACCAGGGGAAGTTGCTTCTCAGTTGCATCATGGGTTGAAGTCACTCCCACCCTCCTGGCTCAAAGCATGGCCACAACTATTTAACATATCTATGAAACCAGATAAATGTTATAGATATGTTAAATGGCCATTCTAGAGGTTATATGCAAAATTATTGCTATTCAAAACAATTCTCAATGGCCCTGCTCCATATGTCCCATCCCCCAGCTCAGACTTGTGAGGACATCCTATATATATATTTTTTCTAATATTTCCCGGACACCCTGAGTTCTGGACCCCATTACAAATCCCCATTTTGGCACCCCACCTTGGCTGCACCCTGTTACAATAATACTGAATCGTCTTCCATTCACAGAATAAAACACTATATTTTTCCATTTATTTAGGTCTCTTAATTTCCCAAAGCAGTGTTTTGTAGTTTCACTGTACAGATCTTTGGCTTTTTGTTAAACTTATTCCTATATGTCACATATTTTTGGTACTACTCTAAATGGATTTTTAAAAATTTCACTTTCCACTTGGTTGCTATAGGTGTATAAGAATAAAATTGCTTTTGCATATTAACCTTATAACCTATAACCTTGCTAAATTTTTCATTATTTTTAGCAATCATTTTTGTAGCTTCCCTGATATTTTTACATGAACAGTCATATCATATGCAAATAGGGGAAGTTCTCTCTCTCTCCAGTCTGTATTGGATCTTAGAAGGAAAAGCAATCAGTCTCTTACCATTAAGTATGATTTTGCCTTTTTTTTTTGGTTTGGTTTTGCTTCGTTTTTAGATATAGATGCCCAGCTTGTAGAAGTCCTCATCTATTCCTAGTCTGATGAGAAATTTTTTTAAAAAATCATAAATGAGTGTTAAGTTTTGGCAATTCTTTTTTCAACTAATGAAATAACTGTGTATTTTTTCCCCCTTAATTTTGTTAACATGGTAAATTGTGTTGATTGACATTTACACATTAAGCCAGTTTTTGCATTCTTGGAATAAGCTCTACTTGGTTATGATGCATTGTTCTTTTTGATGTATTGTTGGATTCAATTTGCTACTATTTTGTTAAGAATTTTTGCATCTGTATTTGTGAGAAATATTGGTTTGCAATTTTATTCTTTAATTTAATTTAATTGATTTTAATAGTTTTTTTATTGTATTTTCCATTAGCATTTATTGCCCTTATACCCTTTTCCACCTCTACCCACACCCCTTCCCCCATAATCTCCACACTGTTTTCCATGTTCATGAGTTATTTTTCTTTTTTACTTGGTCCCTCCACCCCCTAAACTTCCCACCTCCCAGGTGTGTCTCTATTTTGCTTGTTAGTTCAGTTTGTTCATTAGATTCTACATATGAGTGAAATTATATGGTATTTGTCTTTCTCTGCCTGGCTTATTTCACTTAGTATAATATTCTCGAGGTCCATACATGCTGTCTCCAGGGGTAGAATTTTCTTCTTTTTTATGGCCAAGTAGTATTCCATTGTGTAAATGTTCCATAGCTGTTTTATCCACTCATCTACTAATGGACACTATTGTAACTAACACCACAATGGACATAAGGGTGCATATATTGAATTAGTGTTTTGGGTATATTCCCAGAAGTGGAATCACTGGGTCATAAAGCAGTTCCATTTTTAACTTTTTGAGGTAACTACATACTACTTTCCATAGTGGCTGCACCAATCTGCATTCCTACCAATAGTGCAGAAGTATTCCCCTTTCTCTGCATCCTGGCCAGCACTTGTTTGTTGATTTATTGATGACAGCCATTCTGACAGGGATGAGATGATATCTCATTGTGGTTTTAATTTGCATTTCTCTGATGATTAGTGATGTGGAACATCTTTTCATATGTCTATTGGCCATTTGTATGTCCTTTTTGGAGAAGTGTCTGTTCAGGTCCTTTGCCCATTTTTTTATTGGATTTGTTTCTTTGATGTTGTTTTATAAGTTCTGTATAAATTTTTATAGTCACCCCTTATCAGATGTATCAGCAAGTATGTTCTCCCATTCAGTGGGTTGTCTTTCCATTTTGTTGATGGTTTCCTCTGCAGTGTGAGAACATTGTCTTACACCACACACAAGAATAAATTGAAAATGGATTAAAGACATATGTTAGACTTGAAACCATAAAAGTCCTAGAAGAAAACATAGGCAGCAAAACCTTGAATATTACTTGTAGTAATATTTTTTTCTGATATATCTCCTATAGCAAGGGCAACAAACAAATGAAAGTAAACAAAATGGTACTACATCAAACTAAAAATGTTTTGCACTGCAATTTTCTTTCCTTTTTTATGCCCAGCTTCTAGAGTCTGCCTACATTCTAAGTCTTCAGTGGCCAGTTGAGTTTTTCTTAGATTAGGTCTCTCTGATATTGATCTTTCTGTCTCTCTTTCTCACATTTAAGAACCCCTGTGGTTACTTTGGACGCACCTAGCTAATCCAGGGTATTTTCTCTACCTGAAAGTCAGATGATCAGAAACATCAATTCCATCTGCTACGTTACTTCCCTTTTGCTATAACATATTTACAAATCCCAGGGATTAGTATGTAGACATCTTTGGAAAGTCAATATTCTGCCTACAGGGCCATCTCAGCCTGGAGTTTTCTTTGTGGTATGGATTTAAATTTTTTCAATTTCTTTGATAGGTATTCTACCATTTAGGTATTCTACCACTTGTTTCTTCTTTTGTCCGTTTTGGTAAGTTGTGTTCTTTAAGAAAAGTCTCTCATTTCATCTCAATTGTTGGATTTGTTGACCTAAAATTGTTCATAGTATCCTCTTATTACTCTTTTTAGGTATGTAAAATCTGTGGTGATAAACCATTTTCATTACCAAATTGGTGATATGTGTTCTTTCTCTTTTCTGCTTGACCTATTTAGAGTTTCTCAAACTTATCAAAGAATCAGCTTCTTGTTGTGTTAATTTCCTCTATTTTCTGCCTGCATTTTACTTAATTAATTTCTGCTTAGTCTTTATTCACGTCCTTCTACTTTGTGTTTATTTTGCTTTTCTTTTTCTAGTTTTTTTCATGTTGAAACTCTGGGTAATTGATTTTAAGCTTTTCTTTCCAAGTACAGCTTTACCTACATGTGACAAATTTTGATGTGTTGTATTTCTGTTGTTTTTTTTAATATCTTTTTATTTGTTGAATAATATGGATTTCCTGTCTCCTTAAGATACTTCTTAAAAACTGAAATCTGAAACAGGTATGGCTGTACTCCAAAGTGATTTTGGAATGGGATCATTCCCATGAACTTAAAAAAAAAACCTCACCAGTCCTAGACCAGAGGCAATTATTTCCTCACCCCCAATATTTTTTTGAGAGAGAAAGAATTCTATAATTGTTTTAAGTATGCTCCAAGCCCAAATTGGTTAGAAATCACATGTTGAATAATCTGTTACCTCCCTGCTAACTAGGGAGAATTATGAGAATCAGCTTTACTAGTTTCCCTTCAATTCATATTATCTCCAGCTTAGCTGGAGCTGACTTTGTTTTTCCTAGTCCCTATTTGGATTACTTCACTGTGCTAAATGGGATGTACTTGAGCTCCTAGAGTACATACGGATGTGCTGGGAGAGAATGATGCAAAGTAAAATCCATAGGGGGCAGAATTTCCTGAGTAGATGAGGCATAAAACAGAGGAAAGCATTTGGGGTCAGAAGTCAGCATTTCTGTTTTATCACAGTAAGGAAATGTGACCACAAGTCCTTTCTTTTCAGTCTATCTTGTCAAGAGCATGGGCTGTCTGGCTTTCAGAGCAGACTGTGGATATGGAAGTCACATACAGGGTGTATTGTACTGGAGTAACTATTGTCTGGCATGGCTCTCTGCTTTAACCTCCTACCTCTTGACTCTTATTTCTGCAGTAGGTCTTGCTTTTTATCTTACCTGAAGGGCTGGCTTCATGAGTATGTGATCTGTACCATTGCACAGGACTCCACACTCAGAATAGCCTGTACTCAGTGTAAAGCTCTGCTGTCACTGTCTTAAAAATCTTAATAATTTTTAGCAAGAAGTGCACATTGTCATTTTGCATAGGGCCCCAAAAATTCTATAGCTAATCCTGTGTACCTGGAAAGCCCCTTGAAGACAAGGTAATGACTTGGCAAGGAAAAAGGGCATAGCAAGTCTCCAGAGGAGAAGCTCATAAGCGAGGTACTGCCAGGTACAATTGAAGAAGGTGTGTCACACGTTTCCGTGCCTCACTAAAACAACTTCCAGCAGCCCCTCCCCCACCCATGCCTCCTTGTAAGGTGACTTTTTGAAAAAATAAATCATATTTTCCAGGATATTCTGTACCATACACCTGCCTCAACAACTCCTCCAGTCTTCACTCACATCCAGCAACCCAAGAATCAACAGCATCCATATGGTGCATTCTCTATAAATGAAAGCTCTTTTAATTAGTGATGGGACACCTCAAATTATTTCAGCAGATGCTCCCATTTCATGAAAACAAGCATATGTCTTTGCAATTGGGCAACATTGTTCTAATTATGTCATAGCCTGCAGCCCAGTTGGGCATATCTCTTAGACAATCTCTTGGGGAAAGTATGTGGGTTGGGGGAGATCTATTTTATTCACTCTCCCACACACACACTCCGATATCTACTTTCAATATTTAATGTTCATTAACTGTTTTTGGTTTGGTTTTATTGTTTATTACTGTATTTTTCATGTGCTTTCTACACTTAGGAAAGGAGGAATGGGGAGGACATAATTATTTGGCACTAGAATGGATGAGAATAGGAGGCTTTAGGATTTTCCTTTTAAAATAACTTCCTTAAAAAGAATGGGTCTACTTCTTCAAGCAGGCTGTAGAGCAGACTGTGTGAGGCAGAGATTCCTCTCACTCTCCCCAATATCCTGGGATTCTGTGGCAGAGATGACAGGGCATTTGCTATAATTAAAGCTCCTCTAAGGAGAGGTGGGAGAGAGTGCGGTCTCTGAACAGACGGGATTTGTATCTGGAGGCGTCAGCATAGTTCTACATATTTCTTGGCATATAGTGTGAGAGGGACTTGTAGGCTGTCGTCCTTAGGAAGGTGTGTTGTCTGGATCCATGAGATACTGGTTGTGACTATTCATTAAATATTTCTAGCTCACCCTTCACCTTCTGAGTACATAGTAGAACCATGCCTCTGTTCTTTAAGAGTTTCTGTACAGGGCTATATTTTCTTCTATATGGGGCTGTGTGATTTAATTTCACCAATGAAATATGATTGGGCATAAATTGTGTCCCTTCCAAATGGAAGACTTCAAGGGCAGGACTTTCTTCTTACCACTGCGATGGCCATGGAAGCACATGCCAAGAAAAAGCCTCTGTCACCTTGGGTTCTTGAGTGTTTAATCTCTTATTGGCACATAGTGTGAGAGGGACTTGTAGAACCCCCTTAGGGGCTTCAGACCTTTTCATTGTGTTACACCACTGATAGTTTGAAATTGTTTCTTGATGCAGCAAAACCTGACCTATCCAGACCAATACAGTAGTGACTAGAGCTAGCCCAGGTCTACTCTCTGGGGAGTTTCCACAGGGTCATTCTGAGACAAGGGAAAGAAGGGTTCCTGGGAGAGCAATCTGGGGATTGGCACTACTGAAACAAGCAAGAGAAAAACTTCTTGACACCAGTCTTAGGAATATTTATATTCCATTCTGGTACACAGGAATAGCCAACCATGAGGCTCTAAGGCTATTTTAGGCAATAAAGAGCAGCTAGTAACAAACTATGGAAATGACCCTTAAAAATATAGTCATGGGGATGTAAAGTACAGCATAGGGAATATAGTCAGTAATACTCTAATAACTACGCGTAGTGTCAGATGGGTACAAGAATTATTGGGATGATCATTTAGAAGTTATACAATGTCTAGTCATTGGAGTGTACACCTGAAACTAATATAATATTGTATGTCAACTGTAATTGAAAAATAAAAAATGATTAAACTCACTGGCATTGATGTCCTGAAATCATTAGCATTTATATGTGTCTATACTGCACATATGCCAAATATTTTTAATCACTTGGGTAATACCCCAATTGATCTTTTTTGAATGCCACCCGAGACAGGAAATTCATGCAAGTTTAAATTCCTATAGTTCCCTGTTTTTTATCCTAAAGATGCATTATTCATTCAGGCTGGAAGATCCCTTGAGAGGTCATCTCACCCAGCCTCCTGCCTCTGAGCAGAACTGAAGGAGGCTTCTGGGCTTCTTTTTACAATTTGTCAGTGTCCCTAAGTAATTGTGGAGACTCATAAAGATAGAGGATAGAGATCAGACGCTGGTGGGTGGTGCCCACACTGCTGAAGACCCATGCTCTCAGCAGAATGAGAAGTTCTCTGGGCTGGGTGAGACTCGACCTAGAGTAATTACCCAGAGAGGCCATTTTAAAAAACACTATGATGACTTAAAAGTTACTGTGTCTGCTTGCTTTTATCTAAATTTAACCTCATTGCTTTTACTACATTGGTAAAAAAAAGAAAAAGAAAAAAGTAGATTGAAATGTGTGATGGGAAAGGCTGGAAATAAGAATCTTTCCTTTTTTCTTATTTTCTCTCATTTTTGTTTAGATCCTGCTTTGGTTAAAAAAAGATTTTGAGGCAGTCAGGGAATATTATAAATCCTCACAATGGTGCCCATCTTATAGATGGAAAGATGCTCAAAACACTTACTTGTTCAATTGGTTGTTTGAGATCCAGATCACATTCTCTACTAGTGGAAGCTTCATAAATGATGGTTCCCAAAGCAGGAGTGGGGAAGTTTAACCTTGAGCTTGCCTTAAGCCCTGGAGGTCATCAGGGGATGATCAGGAAAGCAAGTGTGTCTACCAGATTGGTAGGTTAGTCACCAAGTAATCCTAAACCTACATAACCAATTAGGAAGGGAAACAAGCTAGGCCATCCTCAGGACATCTCTATCAGATGGGGACATCTAGGTGCATTTTCCAGGTGTTATTTGCAGCAACTCAACATATCCTGTCCTGAGTGCAAGACCAAGACACAAAGGATAGGACCTTCTTTTGGTCACCAGAGAGGACAAGGCTGTCAGGTCTGCCTGGAGACTTTGGGTTCTCCTGAGGTAGCTTCAACTGCATTTTCTTTCAGCCTGTTCCTCAGCTTAGCATGAGTCATTCTATCTGTGCCTCCCTTCTCCAGATACTGGGCATGGCTGGGAGAGGCTGGGAAAGACTGGGAAATTGAAGTGAAACCAGATCAGATGTGTGCTCTAAGGTCTCCTGGACTAGCCAGCAGAGGTTCACGGTCACTGTGCCTTTGCATGCTCCTCCAGTCCCTAGAACATCTCTCTGCTGATATGTGGGAAAATCAATGCTTGCAAGGTATTAGAAAAGCCATCAAATTGCCCTTACCTGCACCAGGTGACACCTGATATTGATTTAGTGTATGAAAGTGATTCGCAGGTTTACTGGGGCCTGGAAAAGAACAAATGTTATGAGCCTCATGATCCCATCTTCCTTCTCTGCTCTCAGCAAACACTAGAGGAGGTGACTTGAAAATAATGGACCGAAGAAGCTGTTTTGGTGGAGCACAAAAAAATACACAGTTCTCGCTGTGTATTTTGTTCACAGGGAGAGCAAAATACAGGAGAATAATATAGGAGGGGATAACGGGAGGGAAAGGAGGAAGGGTTTTCAGGAACAACTATAAAGGACACATGGACAAAACCAAGGTGGCAATGGCTGGGGTGGGTGGGAGTTGTGGGGAGTAAATGCAGACAACTGTACTCGAACAACAATAAAACAATTAAAAAATAAAATAAAAATATTTTAAAATTGCTTTCTCTTTTTTGTTTTCTTTCCTTGATTTCTTTAATTTGTTATGGCTGTTGTTTTGGTTCATTTTGCTTTCTCTTTTCATGCTATGGATGTTCCTTAAAGGTCTGGTGACCCCTAGCTGACTTTTCACATTTATAAACAAAAGACAAGGCTACATGGTATGGATGTGATATGAGAGGCTTTTTGTCACTGTGGGTGTGGCCTTGTGAGGAAGGCTGATGCAGCCTGGGCAGACAAGCAGGTTCATGACTCCCACTACTGCCTAAAATACATTGGTCTTGACTGTCATCATGGCACTTTACTGTATTTTACTCTTCAGTGAAGCTGCCTCCATCTCTATTTGTTAGTCTGATGAGGAGGTTTGGAGACGCTACGTTTTTCCTCTCCACTTTCTTGACCATCTGCACTATGGGCTTTAGGGCCCAGTCAGGTATAGATGCTGCAGCCAGCTTCTTTGTAACTCAGGAAGGTGCAGGGCCTGCAGGTCCAGTGAGGAACACCTAGTAGATGCTAATGGCGGCGCTGTTCCTGAGGATTGTGCAAGTTGGTCCATCATCAAGTTGGTCTTTCTTAGTGGACTAAGAAAGTCTTAGAACTTTTACTGACATAAATTTTATCTAAAATATAGAAGACAGTGAGACTTACTAATTTTAATATATGGTTTGGCACTCCTGAGACAAGGAGTTTCATAATTCTCTTGTTTGATTGTCTTGTGATGAATAGCAGTTTATATCATCTTGGTTAAGGAGATTTATGGATAATATATTCCATTAAAAAAAACTAATCCTTGCAAATGGTTAAGTGATTAAAATTCTGGCATAGAAAATGTGAATCAAAGATAATTCAAAAATGCCAACACTAGTAAACAACAGGATAACAGCAAAGTTGCAATTTCTAAC
>PVKM010016756.1:0-26524 GCA_004027735.1 Carollia perspicillata
TAAGGATGTCGACATCACACTTTGTGATGGGGTTGAAGGCAGTTTCATGGATGGCACCGGACTCCACGCCCAGTCTGGAAGAGGGCTTCCGAGCGGTGGAACTGCTTGTTGCCAGTAGTGGTGACCTGACCATTGGACAGCTCGTAGCTCTTCCCCAGGGAGGAGCTGGAGGTTGCAGTGGCCATCTCCTGCTCAAAGTCCGGAGCAACATAGCGCAGCTTCTTCTTTATGTCGCACACCATTTTCCACTCAGCTGTGGTGAGGAAGCTACAGCCACGCTCCATGAGGATCTTTATGAGGCAGTCTGTCAGGTCCCAGCCAGCCAGGTCTAGACACAGGATGGAGTGGGGGAGGGCGTAGCACTCATAGATGGGCAGAGTGTGGGTGACCCTGTCCCCGGAGTCCATCGAGATGCCAGTGGTGTGGCCAGAGGCATACAGGGGTGGCCTGGCCTGGGTGGGCCACATGCATTGCTGGGGTGTTGAGAGTCTCAAACATGACTGGGGTCAAATCACGGTTGACTTTAGGGTTCAGGGGGGCCTCAGTGAGCAGGATGGGGTGTTCTTTGGGGGTCACACAAGCTCATCGTAAAAGGCGTGATGCCAGATCTTCTCCATGTCATCCCAGTTGGTGACAATGCCATGTACAATGGGGTACTTCACAGCCAGGATGCCTTTCTTGCTCTGGGCCTCCTTGCCCACGTAGGAGTCCTGGCCTAGGCCTACCATCATGCCCTGGTGTCAAGGGCACCCCATGATGGAGGGGAAGATGGTCCTGGAGGCATCATCACCGGTGAAGCCAGCCTTGCCCATGCCAGAGCCATTGTTGACCACGAGTGCAGTAATATCATCCATGGTGAGCTGGAGGTGGAGTAGACCTGCAAGGCGGAAGAGTGGAAAAGGCAAGAGGCCTGTGCTTGCGGATGGACGCAAACACAGCAGTCTCCGTGCCTATTCTTAATCCCATTTCTTAATTAGCCACTATTAACATCTTCCTAGAGGCTTTGCATGTTTATCCATCACACTTAGAGAGTAAAAGCAGTGTCCTCACATGGTCAGCAGGCCCTGTTACCTCCCTTTACTTTAACCCCTGTTTGTCTCATCCCTTCTCCTAGCTAGCTGTTAGCATCCTCCAAGCAGGCTCCTTCCTGCCTCAGAGCCTTTGCTTCTATTTTCCAGGCCCTTCCTCCTGATAGTGGCCTGACTCTCCCATCACTTCCCTCTCTTCTTTACTCAAATACACCTCCAAGGAGGTGGTATTGGAAACTGCACCTACCTCATACGTCCATTCCCTTCCCTGATTTCCTCTTATCCTTAGCATTTTTTTACATTGTGCACGTACCTTTTACTTAACTCTCTTGTTTATTTTCTGTCTCCCCTACCAGAATCAGTTAAAGTTCTGTGTAGGCAGGGATTTTTTTGTGTAGTGCCTGATAAGATACTCAATAAATATTTCTTGAATGAATAGCTGGATATCAAGCACAATTATACAGTATGTATTTGTATAATATTTTAGCAAGTGGGATCATATTATAGTACAATCTCCCACTTTTTCCCTCCAGGAGATCTTGGATGTTTTTTCATGTTAGCACATCTGGAGGTACTTCATTCTTTTTTTTTATTTTAAGTATATTTTACTGATTATGCTATTACAGTTGTCCCAGTTTTCTCCTACCCTTTATCCCACTCCATCTGGTACCACAATTTCCTCCAGCACTCTCCCCTGTCCTACTTCAATACCATGGGTTGTGCAGATAAGCTCTTTGGCTTCTCCATTTCCCATACTATTCTTAACCTCCCCTTGTCTATTTTGTACCTACCAATTATGTTTCTTATTCCCTGTACCTTTTCCCCCATTCTCCCTGCTCCTACTCTCCACTGATAACCCTCCACATGATCTCCATTTCTATTATTCTCTTCCTGTTCTAGTTGTTTGCTTAGTTTGTTTTTGTTTTTTGTTTTTTTAGGTTCAGTGGATAGTTGTGAGTTTGTTGTCATATTACTGTTCATAGTTTTGATCAACTTCTTTTTCTTAGATTAAATACCTTTATAAGGGCTTGGTAATGATGAACTCCTTTATCCTTACTTTATTTGGAAAACACTTTGTCTGCCCTTCCATTCTAAATGATAGATTTGCTAGAAAGAGTAATCTTAGATGTAGGTCCTTGCTTTTCATGACTTTGAATACTTCTTTCCAGCCGACTCTTGCTTGTAAAGTTTCTTTTGAGAAATCAGCTGACAGTCTTATGGGAACCTTTTGTAGATAACTCTCTAGTTTTCTCTTGCTGCTTTTAAGATTCTCTCTTTATCTTTAATCTTTGACATTTTATTTATCTGTCTTGGTGTGGCCCTCTCTGGGTCCAACTTGTTTGGAACTCTCTGACCTTCCTGGACTTACATGTCTATTTCTTTCTCCAGATGGGGGAAGTTTTCTTTCATTATGTTTTTCAAATAAGTTTTCAATTTCTTACTCTTTCTTTTCTCCTTTTGGCACCCCTGTGATTCTAATGTTGGTACTTTTAAAGTCCCAGAGGTTCCTAAGCCTCTCTTCATTTTCTTTGGATTCTTGTTTCTTCATTCTGTTCTGGTTGAATGTTTATTTCTTCCTTTTTTCTACATCATTGATTTGAGTCCTGGTTTCCTTCCCTTCACTGTTGGTTCCCTGCATGTTTTTCTTTATTTCACTTTGTATAGCCTTCAATTCTTCCTTTATTTTGCAGCTATACGAAATTATTTCTCTGAGCATTCTGATTACTACTGTTTTGAACTCTGCATCTGATATAGGTTGGCTACCTTTTTGTTGCTTAGTTCTTTTTCTGGAGTTTTGATCTGTTCTTTCATTGGGGCCATATTTCTTTGTCTTGGCACACCTGTTATGTTGTAAGGGGGAGCCTTAGGTATTTGCCAGGGTGGGGCAACCAACTTTGCTGTGTTGTGGTGCTGTATGTTCGGGAGGGGTCAGTGGGAAGAATGTCGCTTGCTTGGCTCTCACCCTGCTTTCAGTCACTTACCCTGCTTCCTGCAAGTGAATGGCATCCTTCTGGGTGCTGCCCTGGTGCTGATTCCCATGTGGGAGGGATTGTATACGTTCTAGGACCCTAGGGGCCTCTCCAACAGACTCTCCTGAGAGACTGGCAGTCTCTTCCCCCACTAAAACCCCCACAGATTTTTACAGGCAGAGGTTCTGAGGCTTTATCCTGGTGCTGGAAGCCTGGTTTGTGTGGTCTATTTTGCTCCTCAGTTGTTCCTCCCAGTTTTTATTCACATGTGAATGTGGGACCACCCTGTTTGCCAGCCACCGCCTTGCTGCGTGCCCTCTTCACCCCAACTGCCTGTCTCCGCCCCTCCTACTGGTCTGGATGAATGTTTCTTCTTCAACTTGGTTGTCAGAATTCCATACAGTTCGATTTTCTGGCAGTTCTGGTTGTTTTTGTTTTTAAATTGATTGTTATCTTTTTTTTTTTGGTTGTGGGAGGAGGTGAAGCATATCTACTTATTCCTCCATCTTGGCTGGAATTACTAAAATGGAAGCAGTTCATTCTTTTAAGCACCAATATATTATTCCAGAGTATAGACAAACCATAACCTACTTAACCAGTCATTTACTGATGGCAATTAAGATGCTGAGATTTCACTATCTCTTGCAACAACAACAAACCAAGGAATAGAATGCACACCAGGTTCAGGGAGAAGAACTTGTTCCAGAACTGGCTAGGAGACTCTTGGTCATTTTCTGACTTTCTTGTGCTGTACTTTATATTTTTCTTGAATCCTGGCCACTCAGTCAGAATACAGTTGCTCAGATGAGGCATAGGCAGAGATGGATGTTGGGACCATCACATGTACTCACAATAATTCTACATTAACAGCCAGTTACTAGACCTCTGCACAAGCAGGCTACAGGCACGTGGGGAGAATCCCTCCATCTCCTCTGACCCAGGTCAGCCCATTATCCACACCTGCATGTGGCCTTACGTGCCCCTTGCTGAATAGAACGTTCATCTACCATGTACCTTCAAAATTAACACCTGGTACTCCTTGTGCTAGACAATTTCTCTTCTCAGTAATCATATCTTTTCTTTTCCGTTCATTTAAACCCCAGTTGTCATTCTTCTTTTCCTTTAGAGCATGGTCATGTGGTCTCTTTCCCCGTTGAAGTCTGCCCAACTCTGACATCTTCCATAGAAAAGTTCAGACCTCACCTCTTAATGGTGCTTGATGATACAGCCTTCATCTTGCCTTTCATTTCCTCCCTGGCCGTGGACCAGTCCATCTGTTCCTTCCCAGCATCTCCGTCACTTTAATCAATTCCTGCCTCTGATCTGTGCTTGTTACACCTGCAAACCCAACCCATGTAATACACTCTTCCTCCCTACACTTCAGAAGTCTCATCTGCTCCCCTGAGCGATTCCAGCCTTTCTAGCCCTTCCAGCCTTCCCTGAGTGATCCTGAAGGCTACTCGGCTCTGTTCTCTTGGGAACTGATGTTTTATTTTCCATACTCTATCCCTTTCAGCTCTTTTGAATGTTCCCAGTTTGGCTTAACTAGGGTGCTCTGGGGTTATACTAGGCCTTCCATTACCGAGGGTTCCAGCATCACTACGCAGGCACAGGAGTGATAGGAACTATAGGTGGGCTGACAGGCTTGGGGGTCACTAAGTTCCTGGGGCCCACAGCTCCATGGTGCCAGAGGGGGACAGGTCACTCTTCAGGAGAGAGGGAAAGTCAGATTTAAGAAAATACAGTTGGATTACAGAAGACAGTTATTTCTACTCTAAGTGTTTTTTTTTTTTTCGAGGTGGCTCTTGATGATAGCTAGGAAACTTCTTTCCAGAAAAATTCACACACACAAAATCTTGACTAATCTTTCATGATGTTCATGGATCCCTTTGAAACTGACTAAAGATTCCATGGCCCCAGGTTAGAACCCACTTCCACAGATCAGGTTTAATATTTGTTCTTTTGTATTCTTGTTTTCCTTCTGTCTGTCCACCGATGGTGGCTGGAAAGTGTTGTCTTAATGCAATAATGAAATAGACACAAAATAACTTTGATAACATCTTGGGGTTTTCTTATTTTTATTTTTATTTATTTATTTATTTTTGGTCTTCTCATTTTTAAAGCAAATGTTGTTGCTCTTTGGAAACATCCCATATTGGAATTTAAAGAATTAAGGTTCTTCCCCACACTGCATGCATTAATGGGAGACTACAGGGTTCTGTCTTGTATCTGAGTTGTTTGGACTGTGGTGGAGGTTGGTGGGAATTCTGCTCTGAGTCATATTGGGGATTCTTAAATACTGTTTCTTTGCCTCCTTTTCCATACAAGCCAGTTGAGCTACGGTGAATTAACAAAGAACCAAGGAAATAAATAATAGAGGAGTAGCCTGGCCGGTAGCAGCAGGGGCTCCCACAGGCAGGCTTATCTGAGTTATTTAACTCAAGCATCTTAAACTGGCGGCTCAAAGGCCAGAGAAACCGGTGGGCAAGTTTTGTGTTGTCTGCTCAGCATTTCCAAAAGCAAAGTTATCTTGATCTCAGTAAACATGTTGTGCAACTATTTGTTTTATACTGGCCCCCTTAAAGCAGTTAGGTCAATGGCTTGCCCTGAGGCACTGTAATTTAGAATTTCGTTTCTCCATCTGTAAAATGAGTGCAATACCTACCTCAAAAAACAAAATGAGTTCGTTTGACTCCTGTAAATTCTAAAGAAATTGTACATCTGGTTATTAATAATTGACAGTGATGAATGCCTTAGAAAGTGCTAGAAGCATGGGTATGGGGGATAGGGAAAGGATGGAATTGAGAGATAGTTGATTTGTGAATAAAATCAGGCCTGTTGGCTGGGAAAGTCACATAAAGTGGGAGTGCAGAATTTGGTCCAGAAGGTTGTGGAACAGCCGTCTGGAATTGCTGGCACACAGCTCAGAGAAGCCAATGCCCAGGGTTCTGCTAGAGTGGGAATATGTGGTTTGTACTGTTGATTCTTGCAGGGGAAGTGAAAGCCTCTGCCCAGACTGCCTTCCTGTGGACTCTCTTATCCTCAGGCCGACTGTGCTTCCCACGGCTGGCTTCTTCCACTGCCCACTCCTTGGATTTCATAGGCATTTCTAGACACAGGAATGCCTTTGTTGGGGCAGCATCCTTTGCAGTCCTGAAAGGTGGGCCTGGGGTGCCATGGCTGTGTCTGCAGTATCTGGAGCTCATTTTAATCAGCATCTGGGATGCTTTGATGATGCTCAGTCTTCCTAGGGCTTCCATGAGCTGACCACCTTGGCCTGGCTCAGTATACACTTCTCATTGACTTGGGCTCTGTTGCTGTCTGTAGGGCTAGAAAAGATATATCAGGAGAGCCTCTAATAGGGACAGGGTGGGCAGACTCTGCCTTCTGATTCCGAGTGGCAGGCTGTGGGACCTAGCTAGAGTACCAAGAACTGCAGACTTGCCATCAGATCTGAAGAATTTGGGGGTGAAGTTGAAGCTGAATTGGGGATGGGGATAAAACTTTCAGTGTTGGTACAAGCTCAGAGATTATGTTTGCATGTCCAGGATTCAAATCTCAGTTCTGCTGGGTACAAGCTCTGTGACCTTGGGAAATTCATGTAATCTGGAGTCTCAGTTTTCTTATCTGTAAAAGGGGGATAATGATAGTACCTACCTCAGAGGGTTGATATAAAGATTAAATATTCAAGGTCTGTCTGGAAAAGGGCCAGCCATTGTTAATATAATGAGAATGGTTTGCATGGCATCTCTGTAACCTGTCAGCCGAGGAAAGTGGACTGGAATACCCATGTGTGAACAGTGACCACTTCACTGTACTAGCCATTGAGTGAACATGTGTACTGCATGGTCATCACATTCAAAATGATTGAGTGAGTAGAGCAATGAATCTGCATCAGATTTTGCATTAAGCTTGAACATTCCTCTGTGGAAGTTATTCGAATGATTCAGAAGTCCACAGCTATGGGCAACTGGTGACTGGCAGCTTCATCACGACAACATGTCTACTTGTGCATCACGTCTCATGCAGAGTTTTTTGGCAAAACATCAAATCACCCTGGTGACTCAGACCCTGCTACAGCCCAGATTTGGTGCCCCGTGGCTTCTGGCTTTTCCCAAAACTAAAATCACCTTTAAAAGCGAAGAGATTTTAGGCTGCCAGTGAGATTCAGGAAAATACGACGGCACAGCTAACAGTGATTGGGAGAACTGTGTGAGGTCCCAAGGTGCCTACTTTGAAGGGGACTGAGGATTCATTGGCCTGTGTACAATGTTTCTTGTATCTTGTATCTTTTTAAATAAAGATCTTTATTTTTCATATTGCATGGATGGATACTTTATGGACAAACCTCTTGATATATGTTTGTGTATGTGTGCTAGCTTATAAGTATTAGCTACAATTATGAACTATTAGTATAGTAATAACCAGGGCTCAGATTGCTGGGCTATGCATTAGGGGTAGGCACTGGCCAGGGACTGGCATGGTGCCAACCAGGGAATAGAACATAGAATTGGGGTTAGGCTTGGCTCTGGAACAGACTTTCATTGAAGAGTGAGGGGAGCAGGGAGGGAGCCTGGGGACAGGAAACAAAGGCAGCCTTCTTTCTGCCCTCAATCCATGAGCACTGATACGGACACAGGTATGTGTTCTCGCCCCCCATCACTAGGCCAGGGTGCGTGTGTACACAGAGTAGGCTAAGAAGAGGGAAGGAAGGTTCTGAGTTATCCAAACATGTGTTGGGGGTGGTGGTGGCAGTAGAGCCAGTGCTAAAGACTGCTGTTACCATCCCACCTCCCAGGTCTCCTCCTCACAATGGTTTTCTTGCTGCTATAGTAGGGAAAGCTGGGGAGAAGTCTCGGAGTAGTCAGGTTCCCAGGTCATTGGAGAAGACACCAGTCTCCTGTGGCTGTTCTGATAGCACAAAGCTTGGGCAGTGGGCTGGGAAGGGTGCAATTCTCTATAGAAGACCTCCTTGCCAGAGAGTGCATCAGGCCCATGCACTCAGGTCCTCGTGCTTTTGCACCTGATGATATGATGTATGCCCCTGGATCTGTGACCATGGTCTTCATTGCCTGGAGGCAGCCAGTGGAGAGCTTTGGTTCTTAACAGAAGGAGAGGGCTGTGGGAGGTGGAGAAGGTGTGAGACCACAGAAGGGCAGTGTACCTCCACGGGCTCCAAAGTGGTTTCTAGTCTCAGCCTGTTGTGAATCAAGTAGAGGGGACAGAAAAAGGATTTGCTAAAGCATGGATAGGTAGGTGGACCAAGGGAAAGACCCTGAATTCACCCGAGTCCATGTCTGGAGCAGGAGCAGAGCAGTTCTTTTTTATATCTTTTCAATACTCTGTTCACTTCCAATGGTGTCTAGGACAAACACATAGTTACCATCCATTTATGCATAAAAATACATGGACATACTGTGGGAATGTACATGTTTATGCCAAGGACACTAGCTCTGGAAACCCTCAGAGCTGTGGGCACTGTGCTGGCCACAAGTGCTGTGGATGTGCTGGAGCCCTTGAGGCATCCGTGTTTCTCCACCACACTCCACATCCCCCAAGTCCCAGGGGCAGTGTGGCTCAGACACGGTAGATCTGGTGTGTGTGCCGCGTGAGTGTGTGCACGCATGCGCGCTTGTGTGTTCAACAGGCAAAGGAATGCTTTCACATTGTGGTTTAAGGACAGAAAGGAAACTTCTTTGAGAGCTAACCACCCTGGTGTTATTAAGACTTATATTATTACATTAGGATTATTTTAAGTGGTCTGTAATAGGAATAAAGTGAAAGGAAGTGAGCACATAAGAGGTTGCTGGGCTCCAGTTGTGAGGATCAGAGTGAGGAAACACCAGAGGCCTCCTCATTAGACTCATGAGTGGATTACAGAACACCCACCATCACCATGATCATTTGATGTCTTTCCCAGTTTGCAGCTAGTGCAATTAAAGATGAAACGGAAATGAGATTTAGATCATTGGAAAGGAAAAGATAAAATTTTATTCTTTGCAGACGATATGATTTTATAGCAAGCTTACTAAGAGAATCAAGCAAATTGAACTCTTTGACTATGGGGTTTAATAAGAGAGTTTAGTGTGTTGCCTGCAAGCAAGATAGATGTACTCAAATCAGAAACTTTCCCACACGCCGGCATTGATGGGTTTCAAAATATAATAAGAGAGGGGGAGAGAGAGATTTCATTTTTAAAAACAAACTCACAGAGTCCCCAGGAGTCACCTGAATGAGAGACGTGCTATGGGACCCGTGTAAAGGAAACGAAAACATCTGACACGGGTAAGGATGTGAAACAATGGAGAACCATACCATGCTTTTTTCTCTGATTACAAATGTTATTTGTATCTTCCCTTATTAACTTTTTATTGCATTTTCACCATGTGCTACGGGCTGGGGATTCAGTGGTGAAAAGCACAGATATGGTCCCCACGTTTATGGAATTTGCATTTGAATGGAAGAGGTAGATGATAAAAAAATAAACAAAACAATTATTACCTAAATACAGCTCAAACATATTCCAGAGAAATGGCCTTTCCTTTTGACTTTTATGAGAGATCACCCTAACAGAACCCTATTTAGCTCTCTGAAGAACCCAAACATTTTTTGTTTTACTACAAATACTGTCGACGATAGCAGATTTGTCAAGTAAGCCATACTTGACAGTCTAAATTAAGTAAGTCTAAATTAAGTAAGGAAAACATGCAAACGGGGGCCCCGTAAATCACCTCAGCTCTCGGTAACGGAGATCAGAGTTCCCAGAGTACAGGCTCTCTCCTTTAAAAGTGAATCTTTCTTTTCTTTTTACTTAGTTGAAAAGCATTCTTGCATATGTCACCCGAAGACAATGGTTTGATTTGGCCTGTGTTCCCCAGAGGTAGGGCGGGCCCACTTCTGGTTTTCATGATGGCCACGTCTAAACTCTAGTAACTAATCACAAGAATGCAGTTAGTTCTTGACTCTAGAAACTGCCTGTCACAATTGTGTGGACCTCGGCTTCTCTTGAATGGTTCCCCAGGGAAGGATGTAGTTTATATACAGAGTGGGGCAGATACACGTTTACAGTTGTGAGTATGCGAAACACAGAGTTCATTCTTGTGTTATTTATTAATGATTGCATTATTCTTCCATATGAACAACTGTAAACCTATGTGTGCCCCACCCTGTATTTCTGCATCATTTCTTATTATAAAAGTGTGCAAGGTAGAAAATGCGATGAAGGCATAAGGGTGCTGAACTGAGTGTGGAAATGAATCAGTCTCTAGTAAGTTATTTTCTAATACGTGTTTTCTTCACAATTTATTACCAATCCCTTATACTTTTAATTCTTTATTCACCCTGTTTACACTATGGATGAAAATTTACTGATTTCCTTTACAATTTCTGCCCACATCTTCCATAATTTTTTTTTTTGCCCTGTCAGAATTTTCCCAGTGGTCCTACAGCTAACAGACAATGGCCAGCTTTAGAGAGTAAAGGAGGTGGATAACCATATTTTACTGAGTACCCTCCTTTGATTCTTTATATAGTATGCTAAGGACATATGAAATTAATTTTCCTTCTGAGGCTTTACAAGTTGCCAATTGACATATTTGTTTCCAGAAGGAAGGTAAGTATAGGCCAGGTGTGGAAATGGGTTAGGTCTTAAAAAACGTTGCCATTTTGCCATGAGAAGAGCTAAGGGTGCTACTTTTCCACAGGAACGTCAGGAATTTGAGGACTGTTCTCAAGGAGCAGGACTCACCCCGAGCTTTGCCTTCTGAGTAATAGATATGTCTCAGGAAGCATAGACTTGAAGAATAAACTGCTAGAGTTAGAAGTGAGCTTTAAAAATATTCATTCTAATCACTTCCTTTAAATAAGAAGAAATTGAAGCCCTGAGAGATAAAATGACTTTTCCAAGGAGATTCCTAATATTTCGCCCAGTAGTGTTCCCAATACATCTTGGCATCTGTTACAAACTTCAAAAGCCACTCCTGGAATCCACCAGCATCTGAGCAGAGGACTCTGGGTATGGCCCCCTATTGCTATACAGTAATGAGGAAGTCATATGGTATCTTCTTTTCTAGAGAATGGGAGAATGATAAGTCACGAAGAGACTGTGACAGATCCCTAAAGCTGCACACAATCAGGACAAAATGACAAACATGAGATACTGATGCAGAAAAATACTCCCAGTGATACAGCTGTGAAGAGGAGACCCTGTACCGTTCTGGCAGTGGAAACAATGCTTGGTTGGGATAAGTGGGTGCTCAGGTTTGAGTGTTTCAGGAAGGTCAGAGTAGAAGGCATATGAAACCAAAGATAAGCTAAAAAGACATAAGGAATGCTTTACCATCCAGGATCATGAAGGGAAAAAACCCCCAAAACATTGAGACCATATTCAAGTCTTTACCCACTGCATTTTAATTGAAAAAATTTCTACAGGAAAATTGAAAGGATAATGCCATGAACATCCTTCACTTACATTTACTGATTGTTAACGTTTGAAAGTTGCAGATACTGTGACACTTTAGCATGCATGTCTTGAGAATAAAGACATTTCCCTTACAGAACCACAATACCATGATCACACCTAAGAAAATTAGCAATAATTCTGATGTATAATTTGTATTCAATTTCCCCCAAATGGTTTTTTGTAACTTTTTCAATCTGGATCCAAACAAGAGTCGTGCATTATATTGCATTGTTATGTTTTTAGTGTCATTTAGTATAGAATAATTAGTAGCCCCCTGTTTTTTTCCCTCGTGACACTGGATTTTTGAAAAGACCAGGCCAGTTGACTTGTAGAATGTATCATATTCTGCATTTGTCTGATTATTTTCTCTTGATTTCTTTTAGGGACACAGTTTGGGCAAAAGTACTGCATAGGCGAGGTTGGGTGTCTCTTTTGGTATCACACCACGAGGCATATAATGTGTGACTCATCGTGGTCAGCCAGTTGGGAGGTGCTCCCCTGTCCTCCATTTCCCCCTTTAAAATTAGTAAGTCCGTTGTGTAGTGATACTTTGAGACCATGTGAGTCTACTGTTCCCCCTACAGTTTTAGTATCCATTGCCTGAATTGATAATTACATCCCAGGTTGCAAAATGATCATTTTCTAATTCTGTTATCCCTTCTATATTTATCAGTGGACATTCTTCTCTGTGGAATCTCTCTCTCTTTCTCTTTTGAGTATCCCCATGGACCATGGGTTATGTTTTAAAAACAGTTCATTATATTATAATCCATTATCACTATTACTTGATTATTCTATTTGCTGCTTACGTGGTTCCAGATTTGGGTGGCAGGATGGTTTGTAGAAGGGAGCAGAGGTAGCAGAGGTTTGTAGATGGTAGCACTGCTGGCAGCTTCCCGATGATAGCAGAGGCAGCACAGTGCTGCCTGGTGCGCCGGCAGAGCCAGATTTGGCGTGTGCTTATTGTTCTCTTGGCAGCCCTCTTCTGTGGCTTCGGAATTATCCCTGGAAGCTCAGCCTAAGAGTCTGGTTCTTGTCAAATCCTCTTCCTACTCCCTCACTTCAGTGATTCTGGAAGCTGTATGATACCCTGCCACAAATTTTCTCTTGCTGAAACTAGCCAGGACAGATTCTGTGCAGCTAGACCCTTACCGATGCAGAGTATGAGTTCCCCGTGCAAGTGCTGGATGTGTATGTAAATAAGCAATGCTTAAAAAGCAGTATAGTTAGTGAATATGTCAAAGGGATCGAAAATCTAAACCTATAGCACAAGTTGCAAAAAAAAATCCTCACATTTACATAATTATGGCTTGGTATTAAAAATGTTCAGTGACAGTGCCATATATGCAGAGTTATCTAATCTGCAAGTTATATGGAATTAATATGGCCTGAAACTAGTGTGCAAAAGCTGACCATTGAGGAATGCTGGCCTGCTGGGTCAAGGATCAGCATAATCAGTAGCAATTTGGTGTTCAGCAATCTATTTAAATGACGAGTAAAACTGGCAAGTCACTGTTGCTGTGTGACATGGCTTCTGTTTTTGTCCCTATTCCTGTTCTGTCTTCACCCCTGCTCCTGACACAGCTGAGTGATGCAAGGTTTCTGCCTCGGGGAGCTTGTTAGGGCCCCCTAAGGGGGATGATGTGCAGATCCCAATTCGCAGCCAAGAGAGTCCACAGGCCATACCGGCAAGTAAGGGGGCACTTCTGCTGAGGCCGAGGCTGATTTCAGGATACAGGTGGAATTTCAGATGAGCCTGCATATAGTCCGTCTGGCTACCCATAGATTCTACTGGATCCTTACAGTCATCCTTCAGATAGGAAGGAAGAACTTCTTCCTTGGATTTCATAAATTACCAATTGTCTGGAATTCCGAATAAAACCTCCAAGTCTCTCAAAGCAGAACTTCCCAGCAAGTCGACTTTCACCAACACTGTGAGTGAAATGCCCGAGTAAGAAAGGCCAATGACGTTTAGCAGCTTGTCTTGACAAAAAGATCGACTCCCTCAGCTCACAAAGGAGGAAGCAGACTGCTTCGTGTCGGCCTTGCCTGGAAAACGGTAACAGGTGGGAGGCGGTGACTCTCTCTGGTCTTCATTCCACTAGTTGCCGGGGTCTTCGTTCCCTTAGTCGCAGGGGTGGCCATCGGGCCGGCGCAGTTTCCCCGCGGCCCGCTGGGTCGCACTGTGGCCCCATGAATGCGCGCCTGGGCTGGGCAGGGGCGCTCGAGAGCGACGGCCCTCCAGGCAGAGGTGGCAGGTGGCGGTGCAGGGTCGGGGCGAGCTGCACAGTCGCGAGCCTCCGAGGGCTGTGCTGGACGAACGGCTTTTCTACCCTCTAGCAGAGTTGGCACCTGACAGCATATCCCAGAGGCTGCACCTTGCCATCCCATGGGGCTACCCTGGACACCCTCGTGGAAGAGAGCGAGTTCCCGCCGACCAGGGTATCCCCGTTTCCGGGGAGTTCGCTACCTCGATTTGCTGTCGCCCCCTCTGGTGACACTAAAGAGTGTCCCAGAGGAGAGAAGGCCAGGGGAGTTCTAATTGCAGTCCGTCAGGTGGTCCGTGGGCAAGACCACGCTTGTTCTGACTTTCTGCATGCTGTTGGAAAGTGCTTCTCTAGTGCCTTCGTTGCATTGTTTTAATTTTCTTTGTATCTACACGGTTTTATTTTATTTAAAAAATTGTCTGCCTTGCTTCTTCCCTCAGCATTTGACTGGGTGGAATGTGGAATCCCCTTCCTCCTGACAACGGAGCTCAAAGCACCATGGAATCCTCCACCCTGTTTAAAGATTCATTTAATGTTTATTTAAAATAATCCACTTTTAAAATGGAAAAATAACAAATGCATGTGATAGAAGATTTAAACAGCACAGAAGCCTCTCTCCCTTTTTCATGTCACCAAGCCTCCTTCTCAGAGAAGCCACAGCTAATACTTTGTTTTGATTTCTTCCGGAACACAGGAACACAGTACAGAGATAGCTCCTTTGAAATGCCCACCCTACATTAAAAAATTAGGTCATATGTGCAGTCCTCCCCATTATAATATGTCTTAGAGATGGCCTCATATAAGTACATGTGGAACCTGGGCATTCTTTTACAATGGCCGCCTGCTGTCTGGTATGCAGCACACTGCAATTATTCAATCATCCCTCTTTTGAAAGGATATCGAGGTTGTTTCGAGTCTGAACAATTCTGCAGTGAACATCCATGTGTATGTGACTTGGGCTATCCATGCAACTGTGCCTATCGGATGAATTCCTAGAAGTGGAATCGTCTAAATGGAGAATATTTCATTTTTAATTTTTACAGATCTTGCCAATTAAAGGTACTACCAAAATCATTCTCTAATCAGTCACTGCTCCCCATCACTCACCTTATTAATAATAGGTTTGTTGAGCTTTTAAAATATTTGCTGGTATGAAAGATTTAAAAGTAGCATGTCTCCTGGCTGGTATAGCTGAGTAGATTGAGCGCAGACTGCAAACCAAAGGGTCACTGGTTCGATTCCCAGTCAGAGCACATGGTGGGGGTGTGGGCCAGGTCCCCAGTGGGGGCCATGGAAGAGGCAAACATGGATATTTCTCTGATATTGATATTTCTCTCTCTCTTTCTCCCTCCCTTCCCCTCTCTAAAAAGAAATAAATAAAATCTTTTTAAAAAGTAGCATGTCATTGTTTTAGTTTGCATCTTTTAAATTTTGAGTGAGATTTATTCTTTTTCACATTAAAAAAATGTTACTTGAATCCTATGAGCATATTGTTCATGTCCTTTGCCTACTTCTACTGGAATTATGGGTTTTTTCTTAGGGATTACAAATACTTTCGATATATTGAAGAAGTTAGATCTTTAGCTATCATATCTAATCCATCTTTTGACTTCTTTTGCACTATTTGCCACTCATAATTTTTAATATTTATAGAGTAAAACTTAGAGCTTCTGTGTTTTCTGTTTGTTTAGAGAGAACTTACTGACCCAAATGTTGTATCCACAGATGCCCCCAGGTTTTAGTCTAGCAACCTCTTCAAAGAGACCCAGATAACATGAAGAGCTCATGGTAGGCTTGAATAAAAGGGAGGAATATTATTTTTTCATGGGGAAAATACATGATTTGAAGTGAAGCAATTAGTTTTTCTTTTAAAAAATTAACATTTCCCCTGTTTACAAAGATTATATATTTTTATTGTAGAAAATTTGGAAATGTATAATGACATAAAGAAGGAAATAAAAGTCATGCATAATTCTAGCAGAGATAAACAATGATATATGTGTTATATATATGTGTGTGTATGTGTGTATATATATTTATACTGCTTATATTTTGTAACCAATTTTTAAAAATATAGCAGTATTCTATGGGAATAGTCTCAGGGTATCAAATATTTTTCTAAACATGATTGAATGGCTGAATACTTTCTTATTATATGTAATATAAAGTGTTTAACCAACACTAGTTGTAGGATGTTTAGGTAGTGCCTAATGTTTCACTGTTTTTTAAAAAATATATATTATTGATTATGATATTACAGTTGTCCCATTTTTTCCTCTGTTTATTCCCGTCCACCCTGTACCAACCCTCCCACCATCATTCCCCACCTTAGTTCATGCCCATGGGTCATACATATAAGTTCTTTGACTTCTCCATTTCCCATACTATTCTTAGCCTCTCCCTGTCTATTTTGGTACCTACCATTTATGTTTCTTATTCCCTGTACCTTTTCCCCCTCTCTCTTCCCTCCGCCTCTCCACTGATAACCCTCCATGTGATTTCTATTTCTGTGCTTCTGTTCCTGTTCTAGTTGTTTGCTTGGTTCATTTTTGTTTTTTTTTTAGGTTCAGCTGTTGATAGTTATGAGTTTGTTGTCATTTTACTGTTCATAGTTTTGATCTTCTTTTTCCTAGATAAGTCCCTTTAACATTTTATTTAATAAGGGCTTGGTGATGATGAACTCCTTTATCTTTCTTTACCTTACCTGGGAAGCACTTTATCTGCCCCTCCATTCTAAATGATAGCTTTCTGGATAGAGCAATCTTGGATGTAGGTCCTTGCTTTTCATGACTTTGAATACTTCTTTCCAGCCCCTTCTTGCCTGCAAGGTTTCTTTTGAGAAATCAGCTGACAGTCTTACGGGGACTCCTTTGTAGCTAACTGTCTCCTTTTCTCTTGCTGCTTTTAAGATTTTCTCCTTATCTTTAACCTTGGCTAATGTAATTATGATGTCTTTTGGTGTGTGCTTCCGAGGGTCCAACTTGTTTGGGACTCTCTGAGCTTCCTGGAATTCCTGGAAGTCTATTTCCTTTGCCAGATTAGGGAAGATCTTCATTATGTTTTCAATTTTTTGCTCTTCCTTTTCTCCTTCTGGCATTGCTATTTTTTGGATTTTGGAATGTTTAAAGTTGTTCTGGAGGTTCCTAAGCCTCTCCCCATTTTTTGAATTCTTGTTTCTTCACTCTGTTTATTTCTTCCTTCTGCTCCAAACCATTGATTTGAGTCCCACTTTCCTTCCCTTCACTGTTGGTTCCCTGTATATTTTCTTTTATTTTACTTTTCATAGCCTTCACTTTTTCTCTATTTTGTGACCATACTCAACTGTTTCTGTAAGCATCCTGATTATGGGTGTTTTGAATTCTGCATCTGATAGGTTGGCTACCTTTTCATTGCTTAGTTGTATTTTTTCTGGAGTTTTCATCTGTTCTTTCATTTGGGCCATGTTTTTTTTTGTCTTGGTGCACCTGTTACATAGTAAGGAGGGGAGCCCTAGGTATTCACCAGGGCGGGGCAACCCACATGGCTGCATTGTGGTGCTGTATGTGGGGGAGGGGTCTGAGAGGGAACAGTGCTGCTTGCTCAGCTCTTGGACAGCGTTCACTCACTCTCCCAACTACCCACAAGCAAATTCAGCCCTTCTGGTGCTGATTCCCTGGTGGGTGGGCTTGTGTATGTTCTAGGACCCTGTGAGTCTCTCCAATAAACTTTCCTGTGAGGCTGGGAGTTTCACCTGCTGCCTCAACCCCCACAGGTTTTTTCAGTCAGAGGTTTGGAGGCTTTATTTCCCTACACTGGAACCCTGGGTTGTGTGGTATGTCTTGCTCTCCAGTTGTTTCTTCTGGTTTTTCTGCACACAAATGTGGGACCACTCACTCTGCCAGCTGCTGCCTTGCCCACCCTGGTCCTCCAGCTGCTCCTTTGCCTTGAGTCCTCTCTACGCCGGCTGCCCATCTCCGCTTCTCTTCCAGGTCTGGATGAATGTTTCTTCTTTAACTCCTTGGTTGTCAGACTTCCATACAGTTTGATTTTTCTGGCAGTTCTGGTTATGTTTTGTTTTTAAATTTGTTGTCCTTCTTTTGGTTGTACAAGGAGACAAAGTTTATCTACCTACGCCTTCATCGTGGTTGGAAGTCCGGCTAATTTTTCACTATTGTAAGGAAGTAGCGCTACTATGCATGTATCTTTTTCATGCATTGTAATTTAGCCAATTGTGTACTTGTACAGTGCACTGCAAGGAAAGGAGAATAAAGATTTAGCTTAAAGATGGAGCCTACCTATTTCTAACTATCCTTTTGCACATGATCAGTTAATCTCTAGTTATTATGTGACAGAACTCCATAGAGACTATGCCTTCTTTTAATATCTTTCTGGGAATTATTCATGCTTTTTTTTTTTTGCACATAACAGAAGAAGCAAGTCAACAATCTGGTTCTTTACAGATTTCATATTGTATTACTTATCTGACAGACTAAAAATTGCAATTTGCCTTTTCAAAGTATATGTATGAATATCTAAGGATCAGAGCGGGAGACTATAAGCAGTATTATTTGTGTGTCTAGAAAGGAGGTCAGAAGCCACCTAATCCAGTCCCTTCCTTTCCCAGGTGGGTGAGTTGTGGCCTAGCGATCTTATGTATGTACCCTCTTCAAGACTCATACCTCAGCTGCATGAGGGGGCATAGGATTCATATTAGATTTTTTTGTTGTGGTTGCCCATTATCTGAATCATACATTCTTTCTTTAATGCCAGTTTTTGGGTGGGTTGGCCTTTGCTAGCTGTGATTACAGAATTTCTAAGTGGGGCACACTTGTATAGAACCCACGCTGTGCCAAAATGCCTGGCTGAGGAGGAAATGTCAATCCCACCTACAGGTTCTTATCTTCTCTTTCTAGGTTTACATCTGCACTGAAAAGGTTCCTTTATGAATTTCCTTTCTTGACTACCATTTTCCTGCTATGAAGAGTTTAATCTATTTTATGCTGGGGTTTTGCCTTGGATACACATCAGGCTTTTATTTTACTTCTCATTGAGAAAACAGAAATTATTGTAAACATTCTTCATAAGGGCTTTCATTTACACTATGAAAAGTATTTTGAAAGCTTTGGAGTCTATTACCTAATTGACTTGAAGATAGGTATAGTTTAAAACACTTGCATTCTTTCAAATTAGTGTTTTGGGTTTCTTGGGGTAAAGTCCCAGAAATGGAATTGCTGGGTCATAAGGCAGTTGTATTTTTAGTTTTTTGAGGTATCTACACACTGCTTTCCACAGTGGCTGTACCCATGTGTATTCCTACCAGCAATGCAAAAGGGTTTCCCTTTCTCTACATCCTCGCCAGCACTTGTTTGTTAATTTATTGATAATAGCCATTCTGATCAGTGTGACATGATAGCTCACTGTGGTTTTAATATGCATTTCTCTGATGGTTAGTGATGTAAAACATCTTTTCATATGTCTATTGCCCATCTGTATGTCCTCTTTTGAGAAGTGTGTCTATTCAGTCCTTTGTCCATTTTTTAATTGGATTGTGTGTGTGTGTGTGTTGAGTTTTACAAGTTCTTTATAAATTTTGGATATTAACCCCTTATCAGATGTCTCAGTGAATATGTTCTCCCATTTAATGAGTTGTCTTTTTATTGTTGATGGTCTCCTTTGCTGTGAAAAAACTTTTTAGTTTGATGTAATCTCATTTGTTAATTTTTTTCTTTTGTTTTCCTTGCCTGAGAAGATATATCAGATAAAATTTTCCTATGAGCAATGTTTGAGATTTTATTGCCTATGTTTTGTCTAAGATTTTTAGTTTCTTATCTTTACATTTAAATCTTTAATCCATTTTGAATTTATTGTTATGGTAGTATAACAAGGTGGTGGTCTAGTTTCATTTTTCTGCATGTGTCTGTACAATTTTCCCAACACCATTTATTGAGTAATCTGTCTTTAGCCCATTGTATGTGCTTGCTTCCTCTGTCACCTACTATAAAGGTGCGGGTGTATTTCTGGGCTCTCTATTCTGTTTCATTGGTCTATATGTTTGTTTTTTATGGCAGTATCATGCTGTTTTAATTACTATGGCTTTATAGTATAGTTTTATATTCATTGCAGCATTATTTACAATTACCAAGATATGGAAGCAGCCCAAGTGTCCCTCAGTCGATGAGTAGATAAAAACAAGTATGGGACATTTTCACAAAGGAATACTACTTAGCTATAAAAAAGAAGATCATTTTACTCTTTACAATAGCTGAATGGACTTGGAGACCATAATGTTAAGTGAAATAAGCCAGTGAGAGAAAGACAAATACCATGATTTCACTCATAAGTGGAATTAATGAAAAAACGAAGTAACAAGCAAAATAGAGACAGACTCCTAGATAACAGGCTGACAGCTCTGGAGGAGGGAGTTAAGGGCGTGGGGAGATTGAATAAAAGGAAAAAGGGCTCATGGACATGGACAACAGTGTGGTGATTGCACTAGGCCAGGAGGGAGGTCTAAGGGGACTAAATGGTAATGGGAAAAACACAATAAAAAACCCCACTTACTTGGATTCTGCACACCTTCTACAGACAGCAGCTTTTGAGAGACTCTTTTTAAACATGAAATCAGCAAGGTTAGTCTGATAAAGCTCAGGTGATTGGGAGTTTGAGGAATTTGAGGTGGTTTGCTTTGGTCCTCGCTGTCCCTTAGACTAAGGCAGCTTCAGGGTAGAATCCTTCTCTTTTCCTTTCCCTGGTAGATTTAGCAGATTCAGCTCTCCTTTGCTTCTGACATAGAATAAAGCTTTTTTTTTTTAAACAAGAAAAGTTCTGAGAAATTGGTTTTGCTCTGGATTTGGCTTCTGATGAGTTGTTTGACCTTGGAGGAAATTTTATATAGAAAGTTCTCTGTGCCTTTTTTGTCCTGAGGAATAAATAGGATATCCTACTTAACAATGACATTCAGAATATTAGAATATAGACTTTAATTTTGGATCTTGAATGTGGCTGTCACATTTATGGAGAAGATTGTTAAACCTCCAATGAGAAAATGATGATTTTAATTATCTAGGACCTTTTAGGTTTCAAGGGAGAAAACCAATAAAATCCACCTTAAGCCACCAGGGGGAATTTATTGATTCAAACACATGGGAAATACAGAGTGGGTGGCTTCAAACAGGGCTAAATCCAGAAACTGAAGGGATTCCATCCTCTCTTTCACTCTACGATTTTTCAACTGTTTACCTCTCCCTGACTTTATTCAAGCCTGTGTGATTTTTGTAGCTCATAGATTAAGAGATGACATTTCTATTTTAGTGCCCACAATGTCAAATCTTAGGGAAGATTCTGGTTGGTTGGCTTAGGACACTTCACTTCCCTGAATAAATAATTGTGGCTGGGAGCACGGGATGCTGTCATGGCCAGCTAGGGTGTGAGCACCTCTTTTTGGCAAGGGGAGGACTGAGACATCATGTTAGGTACCCCTCCCTGGATCCCATGAAGTCAGGTGAGGGTAGTTGTGTTCCAGACAAAGAGCAAAGGGATATTAAACAGGACAGACCAACACTACAAAGGCCTTTGGGTACAGTGTGAGTGTATTAGCCATAGATGTGTTTAGTGTTCAGACATGTTTGCCTCTCCATAAATATAACTTCTACATATGCTCACATTTAATTTGATTGCACTGTAAACTTAAGCTCGATTGAACTAAAGCAGCACTGGCAAAGATGAGGTATCAATGCAGAAATGTGTGTCAGGTTAGAAAGATCAAAGAAATAAGTTAACTTTTTGTTTGTTTGTTTTAGTTAGCATAGAGACATTATATTTATAATAGTTTTCCTTGGTCTCTTCATGAAGTCATATAACGTAGAAAGGTTTTCAAAGTATTTTTTAAATTATAAAAGCACAAAAGGATATCAAATAAAAGTGAAAAAATAGTTTCTTTTGTATCATTCCAGAACCTTCCCATGTATTTGCAGGAATGCATGTATATTCTATATAAACACATGGAGGATTCGATACAACTGCTCTACAACTTGCTGTCTTCACCTGTTGCCACGTGTTGGAGATCTTCCTTTGTCAGCACAGATGAAACTCCTTTCTTCTCTTAAGGACTGCACAATTTCCCATAGTACAGATGTGTAACCCATCCCCTCCCTCATCGCAGGATTTTAAGGCACTTTACAAAGCAGCACTCTTTGGAAGCCTGGTACGGCTCGAGGACCTGTGGCTTGGAGTGGGGCCAGGCCTTGCCCATGAATGCAGCAGAAGCAGCGAGGCCATCGGGGATTTCCCCAAGGGAGCACGATTCCTGCAGGGCTAAGCTAGAGCCAGAATCTGGTCCTGTCACCTCCCCACCCACTCCCCTCCCTCCCTGTGGTTAACCAGGAGGAAGGCCCATTGTTGAGTGGTTTGGCAGGTGACTGAGAAATTGCAAGGATGTAATGACTTCCCCTTTAGCTTATAGCCACACTCAAGGGGACAGACTCTGTTGTCGCGGGATTCCTGGGTGGCTTCTGCTGTCCAGCCGCCTGAATAGGCTTATTGGTTTGCAAACATCGACACGTATTCCTAGGTTATGGTAGATCACAGCTAATTAATTTACATCTGGTTTGGAAATATTCATGTAAGAGGTAATTCCCTCCTGTGTTTGAATGCTTCCTGCTGCTGAGTTAACCGTGGCTATCCTAAAAGGCAGGCCAGGTTGGAGGTATAGTGACCAGGATAGGTCGACAGGGCAGCAAAGGAACCGTCCTTAACTGTCCCACTGAGAAAAAGCCCTTGGTTTTCCTCACTTCCAGCCCCTTCTTCCCGATATTTCACCCCCGTCCCCCTTCCTGCTTCACTCAATTCGGCTTCCATGTCAAAGGAAGGGCTGCTTTAGGACTTTTAAAATTGCCCCCGCTCTTGGAGTCTTCTCTGAAGAAGAATGGCGACTGAGTTGTGATGACCTAGGAACTACAATTTAAGACCAGAAAATATCTTTCTTCTTGTTTTTCCTCGGACTGCTTTCTCTGCCTTTTATTGCCTTCCTGTATGGCTTTGCTTAGTGCAATGTTTATCCTTCTAGACCCAACTGTAAGGCCCACTGTGAGGGGGTCTGCGGTAATCCCAGTGGGAAGGCACCTCTCACCTCTGCTGCATGTGCCAACTGCCCATTGACTCCCTCACTGGACCTGGACATTCTTGAGGCTTTTTCCTGGAGGTGCTGGGATAGGTAAGCTTTGCCTCTTCCATACCAGACTGTCTCACTTCCCCCTCAAGTCTCAAAAGGCACTGTATTCTTAGCAACTATCATGATACCTGGTCCATAGTAGGTGCTTAATATGCTTGTTGAAAAGATCTGCTGTAAGGACTTGCACCAAGTTTTACAGTGAAATCACTAGTATCTTTTTTGGGGTCACCGTATTTATTCTCTTTGTTGGTGTTTGAGTTCTGGCGATGCTTTAACATTAAAAAAAATATGTAAGCCTTGGCTGGCGTGGCTCAGTGGACTGAGTGCTGGCCTGCGAACTGAAAGGTTGCCAGTTTGATTCCCAGTCAGGCCACATACCTGGGTTGTGGGCTGGGTCCCCAGTAGGAGGCATGCAAGAGGTAGCCGATTGATACATCTCTTGTACAATGATGTTTCTCGATTTCTCTTTCTTCTTCCCTTTTCCTCTCTCTAAAAATAAATAAATAAAATCTAAAAAAAGTATATATGTATGTATGTATGTATGTATGTATTCATAAATACATATGCATATATGCATATATGGGTATATATGTATATGTGTGTGTATACACACACGTGTGTATATATGGATTGAAAAGGAAACTCCTCTTTAGTCTCCTGGCAGACCTTAAAACTGTCAGATCCTAGAGGAATGTAACTGCATAGGAACAGGTTTTATGTACGTCTAAATTGTTTTGTAAATTCTAATGTCAGAGGAAAAAATAAATGTAAGACAACCCCAGAAAATAGTGTCTTGTCATGCAAGAGGTTGGGCATACTCTCCATTTTGCCACGATATATTTTTGGACCCTGGAAACTCTTCCTGAGCATCTCTCCAACGTAAGGAGGAACCTGCAATTACCAGTACAATGGCACTATTTTACCTCCCTAGGGTGGCTGGAGCACAAAGAACCGAGAGAGGCTCACGTGGGTTTGGTCTGGGGTACAGGAATGTGCTCTGAAAAGAGGGCTCTGTCTGCTGTGTTTCTCGGCACAGACGTAAATAGCAGCCTCTGAGGCCTTTGTTAAGCAGACATTTACTCCTTCAGTTTTCTGTCCCGCGATGTCACCTCCTTCTCCTCCCTGGATGAAGGCAGTTCAGCCTAAAACATGTCGCACAAGCTGTCTTCGGCTTTTTATCGTCTTCTGAAGACAGTCCAAACTCTTAATGTGCATTTTCAAGGCCCCACAAGGTCAGCTCTGGCTCTAGCTCTAACGCATGATTAGGATGGTAAGTCTAGAAGCTACAGGAGAATCCATTTCCTGCTCCTGAGAGGAAGGGATCAGCACTTCTATTTTCAAAGATGTCTAGCAAAATTTCTGTGACTTCTATTTGGTGACTAATTTTTATTTATGATTGCTCTCCCCTTAGTGAAGTTCTAATTGACTTTCCCTTCTTCATTTCCCTTATGAAGCCCATCGTGTGGTTTAGAGATTTTCTTTGCTTATTCTTTTCAGGCTTTATATTCAAAATTTTCCTTTAACTAAAATGTATGTTCACTGAAGAAAATTAGAAAAACACAAAAAGTTTAAAGAAAATAAAAGTAGTCCTAATTTTCTCTTCAAGATAATCTTGCAGTTCTGGCAATTTTTTTTCTATCATTTCTTTGAGGGGCTCTTCTCTAATACTCTCTCTTCTGCAAGTACCCTCTATGTCTCTATCATATTTTTTTAAATTTCTTTATCCTGTTAGTATTTCTGTGAGAATTTGTCTATCTCACCTGTCAGCCTTGTCTTCTGCTATTCAGCCTAATTACTGGGTGTTAAAAGACTGTTGATTGTTGTTGTTGGTTTGTTTTTTGAGAGCTAGCTCCTCTCTTATAATAATAATTGGTGTCTCTCTGTCACAGTAAGGGTTTTCTTCAAATGTTTGGTGGTTCGTGACTGTGTGTTCATTCCTGATTTCAGAGGCCCGAAAGCTCTTTCTGAGAACGTGCTATCCTCTGGTGATAGGGCAGGAGCAGGATGTGGGGCTGGGCAGGGTGAGTCAGTAGTTTTCTGGCCAAGACGCTCCCACTCCTGGGAGAGGCCAGCTGCTGGGAGCATTACCTTGATTCTCTGGCCCAAAATACGTCTCTTGGGCTTGCTGCTCTTACCAGCTTTGGGTGTGTGTGTCGGGGACCACCTGTGTGGCTGCTTCCACTGAGAAGACCCAACCAGTCCTGACGCTGACCCAGAACTCCCTTGTCCACATAGGCTCTCAATGAATTTAGGGCCCCTTGGAGCCATCACACTCCTGTCGTCCTCCCCTGTTTGTGTTTTAGGTTCATTCAGCTGATTCCATGTGTCTTTCAGGGACGACTCAGTATTACTGGCCACTTGCCTTCATTGTTTCAATTTGTTCATTTAAAATTATTTTCTGTCAGTTCTAATGGTTTGGAGTGGGGACAGTTGGCTGGAACACATCAGCCTTCTTTATCCAGGCTTCTCAGGTGACTTTGTTCAAGGTCATTTGAGGTTTTCTTGTGGACTAAGAATTCAGAATTGATAATCAGAGGAGGAGACAGCTTAATATTTGCCTCTCAAAGAGCTTAATAGATGTTGGAAATTTAAAAACTAAATACAGAGAAAGCATGGTTTTGGGCCATCCGCTAAACTGAAATCCAAACTTTTTGAATAGTTAAGGGCCACTCTCCCTCAGAAGCTGCGCTGTTGACTGCTGGCAACGCTGCTGCGGCAGAACTTCAACGGCCTAACCGGAGACAGCACCTCCTTGGCTGAGGACACCGTTTTAAAGCTTTGCAACTTTAGGGAGTAGCCTGGGTGGGGTCATGTTCCAGCTGCACCCCATAGCATTTCCCACGTACTGGCAGTGTTGATAGCCAAGGGCCGTCTGTGGTTCGCTGTTCTGGCCGGTGACGGCAGAATTGCTTGCGTTGAAAAAGCATTGACTCACCCCGCAGACTCATGCATTTACAGACCTCTGGGGCTGGCATTTCTGTGAATTCTTTCAAGTTCATTCCTGTTCCTCGGGCTCACCCCTTCACAAGTGCTTGCTTGCCCTTCGTGACTACAGTGACAGAAGGACATCAGCTCTCCAAGATCACTTGCCAGCGGCTTGTCTCTAGGATTTTCGTGTATTAGTGTGCTGTCACGTTCATGTCCGTGAAACACGATGGCACACTTTGTACTTCTCTAGAACATTTCGCCTGAGGACATTTTGAACATCTAAAGACAATAGTTTCATACTCTTCATAATTTCTCCGTCTGAGGTCAATGCTTCTCTGTTCATTTTTAAGGCAATGAATATGACTTTGAAGATAGCACAGTGGGCTTTTAATTTTACCCAAAATGGAAGAACTCTGTATTCTAGGCCTGAGTACAAATATAGCATTTCGTGTTTATTAGGGGTGTAAATATACATACAGGTATCTTTCACTTAGTGGTATTTCAGTAAAGCTGACTACAGACTATTTGTGACAAAACGTATTCTAGTTCCCCAAGACTTTTTGATAGGAAATCAGAGATTTGTCTCTTCATAGGGAGAAATTCTAGCAGAAAATGTCCATATCTTGGAGTCAGGACTAAAGAGAGTGTAGCATTCTGGTGTCTAGAATGGTAGTTCTTCGCCATGTCCGCACACTAGAACCACTTGGGAAGCTTTGTAAAAA